>JABASI010002976.1:0-17817 GCA_019776505.1 Tomocerus nigrus | reverse complement strand
GGCTGGTGAGGGCCGTAGCCCGATGAGGTGGAGGCCGGTGAATGCGGGAGGCGGCGTATCCGTTGGATTTGAATGTGAACAGATAGGAGAGGTTGGTGTGTTGTGTTGGCCCCATCATCTCTCATTCACATTCATTTCCAGGCAAACGCAGCTAGATTTGACTATGTGGGTTCCACCCACTTTAAAACCCTCTCCCTTTCCTTTGCGGAACTTTTACCCACCTGCGCCAATGGGCAACAGTCTAGTTATGTATAAAATAACAACACTGGATTGAATGCGGTATTGCCTATTATATTGTATGCACAATTAATTAGGATCAATATATATACTTGCTGAATATTATACGAACATTAAATCAAGCATTAAAATATATCTAGGTGCATAATCATGAATTTATCTGGAACGAAATATACCTATAGATTAGGTAGAGCTCTTCAGTATTAATCATCATAATATTCGGGCTACGACAGTTGACATTCATAACAACATATTTATATTCAACCCAACCTTATTATTACAAAACTTTACATAAACCTTAAAATATGATAGGATATTATTATTATCTTTCTCGTACCATATATTTGGTCCAAAATAAGTAAGTATTGACGGTAATAATAATATGCTCCAATAATGAATTATTTTGCCACTGCTGTTTTCACGTCTATTTCAATATCCGTTATTGCGGTATTGATATGTCCCGTTGTCCACGGACAAGTAGGTGGAGGGCGAACGGAGGTACTCGAAAAATATTATGATGATAGGTGTGAATTAGCGTACAGTCTTGATAAAGCTATTGATAGGAGTGCCAATGGTAAAATAACCGTCGCCACTTATAACTTTGGGGAAAAAAGGATGACATACCCAGCAAATTTCACTTGCCGGATACTATTTCAAGTATGTTTTCTCCGAATTTATGAGACAGTCGTCAATGGTCAATCTTATCTTTCATTTCATGGCTAATTTAATGTTTTTTTTTGCATTTTTACAGGGATCGAAAAATTGCATCCCTGTTTTTACATGTCTGACACCGATTAATTATGAGAGCGACCATTAGTGGCAAAGGGCATTGTGTCGATGAATATTTGAAAATATCAGATGGCCTTGGTGGAGAACAGAAGTTTTGCAATAATGAGGTCAAAAATACTTCATATATTATAATCACTATAAAAGTTAAATAACTTGTTAAAGAATATGTGGAAAAGAATGTAGTTTGGTTTAAATAGTTTAGACGGTCGAAGATATTCGGGCATCATCTTCCGGAAGAGAACTATTTGTTGAATATCATTCCGCAGCAGTAGCTCCAGATCCAAAGTATACGGGTTTCAAATGTCAGGCTAGTTGTTTAGCTACAAATATTCAGCGAACGCCAAATCAGAAATCTGGAGCACCTTGTAAGCTAATTAAATCAAGTTGAACAAATTCAGCAAAGTCCATGAAGAGTAACTATGCATGATTTATTTCTGCCGAAAAGCCATAAAATAAATTACTGTAACCAATTGTATTTCATCGATAATTTTAGATGGGAATATTCTTCAAACAGAGAATTCCGGATTAGGGAAGCGATTGGATACATGCAGTGGGTTTTTACTAAATAGAAAATAATACTAAAATTTAATTACCTAGACTAATATTGTGTACTGTGTACCTACTTATTCATTCATAATTAAAAATATCAGTTTTAGTTTAATATTCGTAAAAGTGAATTTTTTAGAAATTAAGGTTTACACTGACTTTATTTTTTATTATTGTGTATTAATATGGCTCTACAGCGTGTGGTGTTCAAAACAAGAATACAAAAAACCGAATTGCTGGAGGTACGGCAGCTAAAGAATTCGAATTTCCTTGGTTAGCAGCTATCGTGAAAAAGCAGACAAGGTATCTATATTGATTAGCAAAATTATGTCTGACAAGCACTTTTCACATAATTAAATAATTGAAAGTTGTAATTTTTAGGGAACCCCTGTGCGGTGCCAGTGTTATAAACGATCGGTTATATGCAAATTCTTTGTTTAGAATCATTTTATTTATCTCATTACTTTTCGCTGTATTAAATCCATGATTTTTGGCCCTTATTAATTAGATATGTTATAAGTGCAGCTCATTGCTTCCATACGTATGTTGCTCTGTCTTTTCTAAATGTGTACAATAATTTCCGGTTATTGCATATTAATTTGCATAGAAATATTGCTAAAATAAATATATCCGTGTGTAATATTTCAGCGTTGATTTAATGGCTGACGACGTTGAAGTTCTTGTTCATGGACACCTCATGGCTTCGGTATACCAAGAAGGGTTCGGCACTGCCGAATTTGGGTAAAATAGATGTTCACATATGATTATATTATTGTTCACATATTATTGTGATTACAAACTATGTATTATATATATTATACTGTCATTTTTTGAAAGGGAATCTGGATCTATAAAAGTTCCAGGCTGGGATTTAGACATTAAGAGTGATGCTGACGAACATACCGAGCGCTATTCAGTCGAACGTCTGATAGTCCATCCGCTGTTTTCAAGTAATGAGTAAGTGCTAACACTATACTCCAGCACTTAAAATTTCCAGTATACTTTTCAATTAATTTTAATGTAATTAGTAATTATGCATTTTCGAAGTTAATAAAAAATATGCGAACAATGATGTATGATGTTGTTTGTATATTTATAAAGAATGGACAATGATATAGCCTTATTGAAGTTATCGAAGAAAATAAAGCTTCAGGGTCCAGAGGCAATTACTCCTATCTGCCTGCCGCTACATAGTGACACCAAAGACGACTATAAAGGAGCCACTACAACAATCGCTGGTATTCAATTTGCATCAAAATAATTATCATAAAGCTTGTTTTTTAAATATTGAAAATATTTGTTGGCTCCACTTCAAGGTTGGGGCTTGGCTTATCAGAGTGTTGGAGCAACTACTCGGATTCTGCAAAAATTGGAATACGTACCTGTTGTAAATTTCAGAGAATGCGAATCTGTTATGACGAAATATAAATTAACAGAACGAATGATGTGTGCTGGGTTAGTGTATTTATAATGATGCTCTTTCAAATATTATGATCGGGTGATGCATGACTACATAATAAATAATTAATTGTTAATTAGGTTTCGTCAGGGAGGTAGGGACTCTTGCCAAGTATGAAAAATTTAAGATGATCTTTAGGTTTAAGAATCTTTCATTCATCACTCATTTTCTCACAAAAGTATTTTTTTACTTTCTCGTTCTAGGGGGATTCAGGTTAGGGAATTTTTAATCTGCTGATGCAAATGCATACAATTAGTAATTCTTTATGAAAATTGCTCAAAATTTTCGTGCAACAAAAAGGTGGGCCATTAATGCATACGGATAAAAAGACTGGTCAAGTTAAGCAGTTAGGAGTTGTCAGTTGGGGTGAGGATTGCGGAGCAGAAAAAAGTTTGGGCGTTTACAGTGATATTCAAGGTGTGTATGTTTTCATATTCATATATTCATAACGAAACCGAAGTTTTCCTTATAGTACATAATATTGTGGGATTTTGACGTAGATCATGTTCAGTGGATTCAGTATCACACGAATAACCAAGATAATTCAGTTTGGTGCTCTAACATCCAGATGAAGTTTTAATCTGGAGAATTGCAGTGTTTGCTTGCTCATTATTTGTTTGTGGTACTCCACTACTTCCTGCAGTTCTGGATGTAATGTATTAAAAGAAAATGTCTTAATCAATTTCTCACGAAAATAAACTAGGCGAAATATTAATTGGAACACTTTTTGAAAGATTTTTTAGAATGTTTGTAAACATAATTTATCGCTTCAATTCTTAATAAATGTTCATGGAATAATTGAAGAATATTAATTGAAAACTTTATTATGACTGAATGTTTTATACCTGGCAGTGCATTGGCTCTCGCAATATATATAGTTTTGTGTATCTTTTCTGGTAGCCAAATATTATATATAACTATAGAGGTATATACCTACCCCTACTTACATCAGTATACAATAATTTAAAAAGTGAAACCAAACTTTTGAATATTTACATTATATGATAAGCATACGTATTTACTATAATGCTATTATTGTCTACTAGGCAATTAACTTGTCTAGCTATGTGGTATACATAATTTACATAATAAATGGCAATNAATTTACATAATAAATGGCAATTCAATTCAGTCAGAGACTGTTGATTTTTCTACGAATAGTGCAATTGGTTTTGCTGCACATATATAATGAATATTTTCTGTTCCACAGAAGTTCGAATATAAGAATTACTGTGGACAGAGATAGGAAAATAACAAAAATATAGAAGAGTGTGTGAATCTTCATATGAAGACTTATACTCTGTGGCCTGGACTCCTTGAATTTCATATCAGCAATTTTTCGATTAGTATAGAAATTATTTCTAAATGAAGAATGATCCTGCCACAGAGCCATGAATCCCCCTTCCATGAGCAATTGAAGAAATTCCCGATAAGAATGCCTGAAGCCCCCAATAAACATCCAAGATAGAGGAATCCTCTCTTCGCTTTCTTCTGTCGCCATGCATTTTACGTCAGGTGCAACATGTCGCATTGTTATATATAAAAAGCTTTTAATAAGCTCTTGTGGGTGAAGATAAATCAATTTCAGCTTACTGTCTCCCAAAAGTCTGAAAACTAAATCTCCAAAGGTTAAACCTTGAAATTCGGTAAATGAATTCTCTTTCTTCGTATCGTAAATATAAATACTGGAATTTTCCCTTTCAAAAAGTTTGTGCTTCTCCAAAAATTTCAAACTATTTGTTCGCATTGTTCCGGTTTCATCAATGGCGTGAAGTAACCTGTAATTATTTTTAATCAGCTCCTCAAAACTAGCAAATGTTTTCTTTTGTACCGGAGAAATGACTATGCTTGTCATATGTGTTTCGTATTGACACTTAATCAAAAAAGCCATCGATATGATTAGCCAACAGAGATATGTTTTTCTGATGATCAAGGGAGATTGACCTACAATAACAGCTAAAGTTGACATCAAAATTAATTCTATTTTTTGACAAATTGCCGGATTAGTGGGCAATTTAAATGTTAAAATAGAAAAGGCCAAAATAAGGAGGGAAAATATTGAAATCCAACAATAATTATCGAACGTATTTTTGACAAACACTGTTAAAGGGACATTCAGAAAAGTATCTTTGGCATCGCAATAAATCGGAAACCGATCTCGATATCTTGTAATCATAGTTAAGGTCTTCCAAGAATTTATGTATACATCCACATACCAATCTTCTAAATAAATGTAACTATTCGGTTTTTCCATTTCCAGTTGAAAGGGCTCTACTGTAAAATTAAACTTGTATGCCATCATTTCGATAGCAATGGGGTTGGCTATTTCAGAGTAAACAACAGCAATATATTGGCCATGAAGATGGCCATTGTAATATTTCCAAATTTTATTCCATTCGTTTTCTGATGCATCAATTTCAATGGGAATCCACCAATAAATCGCTTTTTCGTACAGTTGAACAGAAAAAAATGAATATTTAAACTCATTTTCAACGACAATAAAAATTACGCCTGCAATGGATTCCATGTGAAAAATCTGTTGATAGTACCGACTGTATCTATATCTGTAATCCTCTTCTTGACTTTTGTCCAAAACAATTATGAACTGTGAATTTCGCCGATTTACTTCCCTCCCAAAATATTGATGGAAGAAATTAAAATCTTCCGTTGGCTCAATTAAAATGTTTACACTACAGAGGTATTTGGAGAAATGAGTAGGTTTGTATTTTTTATCAGAAAACATATTTTGGGCATTTTCAGATGTGGTGATAGTCCATGCCTGTCCGTGTTGATTTATTGATAGGAACTTTTCCTCCCATTTCGAATCATCAAAACTAATCAAATTGAAATCACAATTTTTGTAAACCACAAGGTGACGAACACTATTTACATTTTTGAGGATATCGAAAATAATTATTGAAAATAAAATGAGAACCGAGTTTTTGTTATTCCAACCCATTGTTCCTAAATTGTATGATTTAATGTAATAAAATGTAAATGTTGATTAGAAAAAAGTGGAAATAGTGACCCTACAGGTAATAATGTGGATATTTGCTAGCTAAATTTTTTGATTATTATTTAATGCCTTTGTCTTGATCCACGGTGAGTTTAATTGGAAAATCCGATCCCATAGTCCCATGTTATTAGCCATTAGCAAATAGAAAAATTCTCCTAATCATGGCTTTCACTTTAATTATTTAAAATGCAGTAGAGGAATATATATCTGTCTCCACTTTTTCAAGAAAAGTCTAAACTTGTCACTTAGGCTACACACAATAAAGACAATATAATATTGCTGCGGTTTTAATTAATTAAAGATTTATAGCTATGTAATATACAATATTATGATGAGTTAGATGAGTACCTAGTACCATTTTTCCTTTCTAATGCTTGGAGAATTAAGAATTAGTAAAATCGTTTTTGACATTTGTTTATTTATATCACTTGTATATTTCAAGTGTATTCTGCTGCAATGTAGTCTGAGAAGTACCTAGCTTAATATATACATTAAAAATATATTAGTAAACACGTTCATGACAAACCACATATTTTAACTGTCACCTTTAGACATAAATAAATACTAGATTTTATGTAGTGCATATAGAAGTTTTCAGAAACTCATCAATTTTTATATTTTATTTAATAGGTATTAAAAATATATTAGTAAACACGTTCATGACAAACCATATATTTTAACTGTCACCTTTAGACATAAATAAATACTAGATTTTATGTAGTGCATATAGAAGTTTTCAGAAACTCATCAATTTTTATATTTTATTTAATAGGTATACACTTCTTTTATTGACTAACCTGTATTAGGATAAATATTCAAAAGTGCTTTTCCAATGAATGATTATTTTTTGCAAATGCAAGACAAACAAAATGCTCCTTACTTACAACTGCACTCTAGACTGTCACCACCTCAAAAGTTTTATTTTAAGAAATGTATATAATCTTCAATGTTGACAAGCTGCAAGCAACTATCCAGTCATCATCCTTCCAATGAAGAAAATTTAAGCTAAGCTATAATATGATGGTATATATTTATGTAGTACATTTAATACTAGGTATATAACCTTATAAATAAATATATGGATAAATAGTTTATTTAATTCTCATTTATCTGAATGATAAACACACAGATGCCCATCTAGATATACCTATAATTACACAAATACCTAATTCCTACAGTATTAACAAGCAAAAATTCAAAATAATACAGTTTAATTTTGGAATTGTTCATTAACTAATTCGTAAAGACAAGAATTACATCTCAATTTCGAAGGCATACTTAGGCTTAATTATTATTAATTTGATTTCTGGACATATATTAGTGAGCATAATAAGCCACTCACTAGAAAAATTATTATTCTAATTATTGTATTTCCTTTTTATGAGTTAATATTAATAAAATAGTTTAAATGGGATATAATTAAAATTTCTAATTAGGAACTATTATATAATCCCTTTCTAATTCTTACTTTCGCATTTCTGAATTTTCTAAACTGTGACCAACTTGAAATTATTTTTGAATACAGATAATACGTACAAGCGTACAGCAGGTACATAGAGCCTTTCCCATGCCACATAACTTCTAATATTGTAATGATGGTCGATAATAATATTAAATACAGAAACAAATAAAAAATAGCATGAATTTTCATTTGAAGGTTTATACTTTGTGGCCTTGATTCTTGATATTTTATTTTGCTTATTTCTGTATTTAGAAAGAAAGCAGATTTGAATGAAATATGTTCTTCCCACATCTGCATAAATCCTCCTTCTATGAGCAGCTGGAAAAATTCTATAAAAGAATATCTAAAGCCGCCTAAGAATCCCCAAGATATAGAAATCGTATCCGCGCTTTCTTTTGTTTCCATACAGATCGCAGAAGGAGAAATATTCCGCATTGTTTTGTATAAAAAGTATTGAATGAAGTCTTGACCTTCAAGATAAATCAACTTCAATGAAGTGTTTCCCAACAAATGTGGAACTGCTTCTAATGCTGTCACATTTTGACTTCTTAAATCATCTGTTGACTCCTCGTCACGAAAATCATATATGTAAATACTGGAGTTATCTCCACCAATAAGTTTATATTTTTGTAAAAAGTAGGGACTGTTGGTTTGAATTAAGCCTGTTTCGTCAATTACGTGAATTAATTTGTAGTCATTTTCAATTAATTCTTGAAAATTTTGAAATCTTCTTTTCTCTTGGGGTGCAATTACTTCACTCGTTATGTAAGTCTCATAATGACAGGTCATCAAAAATGCCATCAGCATAAGTAGCAAAGAGAGAACTGTTTTCCTCTGTATCAAAGGGGACTCACCGAAAATAACCGCAGCAGTCGAAATCAAAATTAATTCAATTCTTTCGCAAATGGAAATATTATTACTAGCAGACGAGTTAAATTCTAAAATAGAATAGCTCAAAATAAAGAGTGTAAATAATGAGATCCAACAATAATCATCAAATGAATTTTGCACCAAAACTGTTAAAGGAGCATCAAAATAAACATCTTTAGGTTGGCAGTAGATAGGAAATCGGTTTTGGTGCTTCGTAATAAGTTTACTGGCATTCCAATCATTTTTGTACACATCGTTGTACAAATATTCGGAGAAAATTGCAGTGTTAATCTCAGTGGCAGGTTCCAATTTCATTGCTCTTCTAAATACAGCACGGTTCGCAGCGAATATTGCTGAAAAGTTAAACTTTTTTGCCATGATTTCCACAGCGACGTGTTGACGCCAACACCACATTTTCTTAGAAATTAATTTATACGCAGAGTCAATGCATAGGGTTCCCGAAAATGCCGCATTAACAGGCATTTGTGGATCAAAGACAGGAAACACTTTCCCAAGAAGATTTCCATTTAATTTTTTCCAGATCGTCTGCCAATTTTCTCCTGAAACGTCAATTCCAACTTCCGCCCACCATGAAATTGTTGTGTACAGTTGTGCACCAAATATCGAGTAGGTAGAGGAATTTTTGAAGACAATGAAAAATACACCCGGGACTGACTCAAATTCAAAAATGCGTTGAAAATATAATTTTTCGTCGTATTTGTAACGTTGGACCTGACTGATATCTAAAACAATAATGAACAGTGAACTACGGCGGTTAATTTCTTGTCTAAAATATTTCCGAAAATTTTCAAAGTCATCGTTCGGCTCCGAAAGGATATTTACGCTACAAATATTGTTTAGCAGATCTTTAGAACTCTTTTCAGTCTTTTCTTCTCTGCCTTTAGTCTGTTTGTAATCAGATGTTGCTATCGTCCAGGGTTGTCCTTTTCGATTACCAGACAAAATCTCGTCTTCCCATTTCGAATTTTTAAATTTTATCAAATTGAAATCACAATTTTGAAGAAAGAATAAATTTTTAACGGAATTCGCATATGCAATGTTATTCGTAACGAGTAAAGTTAGAGACAGTGACAGAATGCAATAAATCTTGATTGCATACGCCATCTGAGTAAATAATATAGTCTCTGAAATAGATTTAGGTGTAGACACAGATATTTATTAACTTCAATATTTTTTAACTTTATTGACACTTGGCTACGTACTCAAATGCATGGGAATTTCGATTTTAAAAAGTCTTTTGCGGGGTCATTTTTACAGGTCTTATGGTAGGTCCTACGGACTTAATGACTATTATTGTAAATGTAAGAGCAGTTTTTAATTATTAATTAAATTCTTTAATTTTTTGACATGTGTATACTGCATGTGCATACCCTCCAAAATTTTGAGTCTGTAGGACTGCACGCCAATTAAGAATAGTAATAAATATGTATTGATTGGTAAATATGCCTGCTGTGTTGTGAATTGTGGTCGAGATGAACCTTCAATTAACGTATTAATTATAATGTCCTTATTCCTATTGTTAAGGTTTTTTTTTTGGATTTTGTAGGTACATATAAACAATATAATTAAGTTCAATGGTGGGACGAAGACTTAACCGTTAACGTGAGATGAGGGTTATTTATATATTAGCATATTTTATTATTTTTCAAGGGCAAAGTTTCGGTAATCAATATCCTCCATTCAAAATATTTGTATTTTGTTCTTACTATTGTCCAAAGCATGCTCTTTTTACGTGCCCACTTTGGTATTCGAGGACTTATGCCTAAGTATGTAGCAAAGGTTGTTAAAAATGATTGATTATATGCCAAAATTTTATTTGCTGACACGGACATCGGACAGTCGCTTGAGACAGTATTCTCAAATGTTTTAACAGATAAGGATGCACTTTCAGAACAGAATAGTGCACATAGTAATAAATAAATCCACAAATATTAACTACCTACCATCTACCTACCTACTACCTACATATTATTATTATTATTTAGATAAAAATAAATACACATTATTGCTTTGCAATTTCTGGTTTCGGCGTTCCATGGTTTTGGGCCCTTTATCGCTTTAATCGTAGTTCGGCGCCGCAACACCCAAAAAAGGAAAAATAATCGACGACCAAAAAAACGACGTTTTTCTGGCGTCAGTTAGGGCTCCCCAGATTAGAACGACGAAATCGCCGGCATGGTCCATGTTTCTTATGTCAAACGAACGAATCTGGTTATTGGGGTCAAAAATCTTGTAATTAAACTTTCGTACGTAATGCATTTATTCTGTTCTATGTATTGATAGTTTGGTAGACCACACAATTATACAGAAATTGCGTTAAATAATTTAACTTTTAGGAACTTTGCTCCTTTATAATAATATACTATTGTATTTTTTTAACCATTTTCTGTCTTGTTAAAGGTTCTTTACCGAAACTGAAAGATTAAAGTTTATTTTAAAGCTTTTAATTATTGCAAAATCTATTCAGTCGTAATGCCAGTGATTTATTAGCTGAGCAGAGGTACACGGGACACCGGTCATAAAACATAAAGCCAGTAAAATTGCATACCTCGTATTAGTTCATTCTCTCAATATATACCTGCGCGGGGTGAACTACATTTAGGGGAAGGACAACCGAAAACGAAATTTTCATGTAATTAACACTCCTACTTATAGCTCACCACTGGAGGATGAACTGCTCATGATGGTTTTGATAATTTAAAGAGCATTAGAATTTTAAAACCAGAATAATATACTAAATAGGCGTGTATGGTACATGAATTTAGCTAATATTATATCTGTGGTAGGTATCTGTTGTATTCGCTATAGTAAATAAATAATTAATTAATGATAATAAGCTTTACTTTACTGACACTTTACTACATTTACGCTTTACTTTAGGGAGGGGTTCGATGAATTCCTCCTTTTACATGTTTGTGTCTTACGAAAAATGAAAATACCGAACATGAGCTCGAGAAGAAATGAAATTACACAACGTGTCGTGACGTGTGGTGACATGACACCACCCTACCAGGCCAATTTATTTAAAGCTTCATTTTGATATTGACAGAATATTTAAGATCGCAGGGCATAGGTAGTGAGTGATCGAAGAAAGTTGCTTTCAACAGGGCAGTGGCAAGGGCAACATTCATTTTAAAAAAATGCTTGGGTAGCTACTCCACATTCACAAAAAGAACCCTTGTGCCCCGTTTAGTAGAGCTTTGATGCGCATTACCATATAAGAACATTTTGGGATATGACTGAGTGTTATATTTATGTTTCATTTTAGCAGCATAAATAAAATTGAGTAAATCGATAGAATAAAGCTAGTATATTACTACTACATTGAAAGACAAGAAAACAACCAATAAAATCATTTGTAATTGTCGATACATTGGTAAAATGGCAGAGAAATGTCTACACTCTTTGCCGTCTTTGTAATACAAATTTTATTACGCGTCTGCGGAGGTTCCTTATTGTTATATGTAGTCCGTATACAAAATAATATGAAGAGAGATATAAATTGCCTCTTCTGTACCACAAAATTTCAAATATCAAAATCAAAGTACAGAAAGAAGTAAATACACCTAATAAATGGAAAACGGTGTGAATTTTCATGCCAAGGCTAATACTTTGCGGTCTTGATTCCTCAAATTTAATCTTGCTGATTTTTTCATTTATGTCAAGATGTTCTGGAAACGAAGCGTGGTCATGCCACATCTGCAAAAATCCTCCTTGTGTCAGCAGCTTCAGGAAGGATGCAAACTCTTGTCTAAAGCCCCCTTCAAACTTCCAAGATATTGGAATCGTTTCAGCACTTTCTTTTGCTGTTAGACATCTTAATTCTGGGGAAATATTGCGGATTGTAACGAATAAAAAGTATAGAATGGAATTTTGCGGATGGAGATGTACCAATTTCAAGGTGCTGTCCCCTATCAATTTCACTGTTGTACGTATAAGTTTAATTAGGGTATTTTCTGTTGCATTCTCTGAACGCATCTGATAAACATAGATGCTGGAATTTGGATTTGCAAAAAGTTTATATTTCTCAACAACATGCCCGCTATTGGATTGTATTAATGTTTTTTCGTCAATTATCTGAAGCAGCTTATAATTATTACGAATGAGTTCTTCAAAGTTGTTAAACCTTTTCCTTTCCATTGGTGCAATCACGTCACTCGTTATGTAAGTTTCGTAGTGGCATTTAATCAGAAACGCCGTCAACACAACTAGCCCGCAAAGAAATGTTTTCTGCTTGATTAAAGGAGACTGGCCCAAAATAACAGCGGCAGTCGAAATCAAAATGAATTCAATTCTTTCACGAAAGGAAATATTCCTTGAATAATTCTTTGATAAAGAATACGCTAGAATGAGAAGAGAAAATATGGAAATCCAACTGTAACTATCGAATGTATTTTCAACAAAAACTGTTAAAGACACGTCTAAATAAATATCTTTAGCTTCGCAGTAAACAGGAACCAAGAGTATATAGTTGGTAATGGGCATTATTGTATTCCAGGTGTTTCTGTACACAGTTAAATACAACAGTTCTAAGTTAATTATGATTGATGGATTCACATCAGGGTTCAATAAATCAATGTAAACATTTAAATGCGACGTATACACTGGTGTAAAATTAAACTTTGCGGCCATTATTTCCGTTACTACGTATTTGCCGTCACAATTTCCATCGTTTGAAACTAATTTATATGTTGAATGAATACAGAAACTCCTGCTTCTAACTAGCTTATCGGTGGCCATGCTGACATCAAGAACAGGAACATGTTTCCCATGAAGATACCCATTCAAGTTATTCCATATCAATTTCCATTCAGTTTCAGGAACATCGTTTCCAATTTCCACCCACCAGTATTTAGATTTTTCGTAGGGTTGGACAGAGAAAACCGAATACTTTGCTTCATTCTCAGCGACAATAAAAACAACTCCAGGAACAGACTCATACTGAAACTTGAATTGATAATAAATTTTGTTATCATACCGAAAATATTTATCCTGTTCTTTTCTCAAAACAATAATGAACAGTGAACTACGACGATTTACTTCCAATCCAAAGTACTGGTAAAAATTTTGAAATTCGTCATTTGGTTCCAAAACAACATTTACGCTGCAAAGAATCTTTGTTAAATATTTAGGAATATTTCTGTCTTTGCCATTTGAATTCTTTTTGTAATCAGATGTAGCAATTGTCCAAGGCTGTCCGTTTTGATTAATTGACAGAAATTTTTCCTCCCACACAGCCATTTCAAACTTTATCAAGTTAAAATTACAATTTTGAAATAAGGATAAATTTTTAATTGAATTCACACATTTTAAAATATTTGTAGAGAAAGCGATCCAAAATAATAGAAAAATACAGTTAATATCACTGCAACTCATTTTATTGAAAACAATTCTAAAATTATCTTTTTTTCCTGATTGCTGATTTCTGATTGCGGGTGTGCAGCTCTGTGTGCCAAAAACATGCAATAAAATTCATTTAGTCAGAAATAGTCCTACTTTATATGAATTTATAGCAGCTTAAAACGACAACGATGTTATTACTGTGAATTTAAAACCGATTGAAGTTGTGTAAGCGCTAATGGTTAGTTTGATACAACAGTAAAAGTATTATCGCGTTCCTTGCTTAGAAATTTTGTAATAAACAATAAATATTTAGGCTAACTGGCTAAGTATCACTTTGATAAGTCAGCTAGATAAATCAATTTCGCTAAAACAGTCAAGAGGCTTTTTGTCTATTTTTTCCTCAAACACCCATCTGAAAACAATTTACAAAATTATATTTGATTTACATTAAACCCAACGGCACACATCTCACTCAAGTCACCATCTCATCTCTCTCAAGTAGCGTCCCCAAATAATTGAAATAAATGGCTTGACCAGTAATCCAGTAATTTCGGCTTGCCACGCATGTAGGAGGCAATCAATACTTTGGTCTTTGAATTCAAAAATTTTAATATATAATATATAAAAAGTTAATTAAATTTTGGCAATGCCACTACCTATATTTGGTATAATTCTAAGATGTAATTCGACTGTAGTAACCAGAGTCCACAAACAAAATTCGGAAAATCACACTAATGTATTTGTCATGATAATTCTCCTGATAATCTTGGTATTCAAGTGTAAAAAAGTAAAACAAGTTTCCCGGAGGGCTAAATAAAGACATTTAGACAGCATGTAGCTGAATGGAAATTTCAGTTCACATTCACAATCATTTACTGACCGTATCAATAAAACCAAAATACTCAACGTCATTTTTTATTTGAAATTATATTATGAAATTATGATTGCCAGTATTGTTCTTGGCATGATATGGAAGGTTTACTAAGACTTACTGTCTCAAAGAGTGGCAAAAGTAACTATTTTTGCCTTCATTTAGCAAATTGTTATTTGTCGGTTATACATACTTATACACCTACCTGATATTTCAAGGTAATGGAAAAAAATTTGAATTTTTCCTTTTTTATTATCGTGCATCAGATTTATAAGAGATTTTTATTTAGCTAATGTTTTATTTGATATTTTATTTTAATATTTTACATATTTTATATGAGAAATAAATCATATTCATAATTATAATAATATTTAACACAGTTTCATGATGTTTGACCCACTGACCTAATGATTGTCATCGGGGTTGTTGTCACAATTGTGAGAAAATGGCTTTCGATGCTGGAGAATGGACGACCTTGCATGAAATCTTAGTAGTTTAAGGAAACATAAAATAATATTGTTATAAAGAATCCATTTTCTCAGAATTCAGGGTCAGACGGACATACAGATTGATACTTCGAATAAAACTACGCTCCGGTACTTAATAAAAGGTGATGTTCTATACAATCTTCATCCGATTGTTGTAATTTACGGTTCATAACTTTAAACTTCCGTTCTATAGTTATAATATCCTTTTATCTAAAAGTAAAACGTTGTGTACAGATGATGAATACCTAACGACCTAACTCATACTCATGAACGTATTTAAGATGGTTTCAAATTTTTTGTACACTTATTCTCGAAGTAAAAAGGAAGTTTCTATTAGAAAAAGCAGTGAAATCGTAAACACCCCTGTTGGAGGAGGGGTACAATGCTCAAAAAATGTTTTACCCCTTTTTAGTATTATAGAAAGTCATGAAAACAGGGTCAGGTGAATTTGAGAGTTTTATTTTTGTCCTATATAGCTCATTCAAAGGTCAGATAAACGGACATTCCCCGATTTCCACAAAATGTGGGGAAAATTTTACCATTTGATGAAATGTACTGAGAAGTAAAAAATGGCTGGCTGAAAGGGACATTACATGATTATGGACTATGAACAAAACATTTGTCTATACATAGTTATAGCTAGGTAGGTAGGTTATTATAGTATTAGTTCAGTTCAGTAATTATTACTAGTTTACTAGTCTATATCAATGATCGAAATAAATAGCTGAAAATGATGTGAATCTCTTAAACCACTTTACAGTAGTAAATAAATAGCATTTATTTAACGAAAGCGTCAACAATTACAACTCTAAATAAATAATAACGATATTTAGAGACATAGAAGCCTCAAAAATCCAATACTTAGCACAACTGCTCAAACTTTACATAAAACTGAATGCATACCTGATTAATATTTTGCTAATCTACCCGCAATGGACCATATCTTAGCAATAAAGCTGCTAACGACTCCGCAGCAGCTGGGCGAGGGTTTCTAGGGATGGGCTTGGTGGCACCTTCTTTCCTCTCTTTAGCAGCCGCAACCCGATAGCTTCTGGCTGTCTCCAAGGTCATGCTACCAGTCACTAAATATTTGGTTCTCGTCTGAAAAATGTCCGAGAAATGATTTATCGGGATGGGATACCAAGATGCTTGTTGGGGTGCAACATCTTCCGTAGAGATAATTTTGATATCAGGATCCACCAGAAAAAGCGTAATATATTTGCGATGACCTGGCTTTTTGCTGTTATTTAATTCAAAGGGTCTCACAATGTGCTCGTACACATTGGGGAACACAACTAAGCGATTGGGTTGTGCTGTTGTATGTCCCAAGACAGTATAGTTATTTTCACCAGATTGGAACCGGAATGCCAATTGGGAATTGGAGATGTTGTCCACATCATAGTAAAATATGGCCGAGGCAACAATTCGTTCATTTTTGAATCCTTCTGTGTGCCATACGCTTCCTCCATATTTAGAGATCTCATTTGGCTTCAAGTGAATGTTTTTCAAGCCCACAACGATTTGAAGTGGACGGCCGACCAGACTGACAGCATTGATTTTATTAGTGACATCCAGTGTAACCAATTCTGTCAGAACCTTTTCAAAACGGGGCACAGCTGCTTCCAAGATCTTCTCAATTGAGGAATAAATCTCTTTGTGCTTTCGTGGGTCCAGATTGTTGATATATGACAAGGTGATGACTTTTCTAGAATTGGGGTCCACAAAGAAATTTGTTGGCAAAATCTGGAACTGGTCCGAATAGTTACGATCCATGGCACCCTTGATACAAGGCTGCTGAAATGGGCACAGGGTTGGCAGATTTTTCCCAGTGACTTCCGAAATGAAGCAATACAACAACGGATCCACCAACTCCAGGAGACCTGGCCGATCTGACCGCCAGCCCTTCTCAATCTCAGGCAATCCTTCTTCCAACATCTGAGAATATAACTTCAATTTCTCATGGTCCTCGTGGGTTAACAGGTTGTCCACGGTATCCACTATGTTCGGCATGAATGGAAAACGCACCCAAAACTTGTCAAAGGGTACTGGGATCGCCATGTTTCCAACGATGTGCTCTGCGTTCGAAAAAGACACCACCACGTGGAAAACATACAGTTTAAAATATTAAGCAAGTGACATTCTGAAATTGAAGCCTATGACTATTTTGACTATATGACATAATATTAATATCTGTACCTAATAATAATAAAATATGATAAATATTATGATACTGCAATGGAATACTGGAATATTATGATACTGCCGATATTGCAATGGAATTGATGTTTTTCATAAGGTCAACCATTTTTTGTTCATTGTTAGATCCCAAGATCCCATAGTATAGTTGACCTTGTGCAAAACGTCAATTGCAACACAATTCGTTTTAGAAAACGATTTTATAGTCTATCCACGACACGAGGAAGCTAACACATTAGAGTAATAAAATTACTATACTTATTATAAAATCATAAATATGTAAAGTACCTCTTTGGAGAAAGAAATTGAATGATGAATGAGCTAATATTTTTCAAATTGTAATTTACAATGGGTGTGATACGATGGGTTTTCAAAATCTCTGCCGTCTACCGAAAAGTTTCTGATATCGCATCGAGAGTCGAGAGCCGTAGCGTGCGTGCCTAGCCGAACCCTAGTCAAGCCGTCCCTTCAGAAAACATGTGACTTTTGTACTGTAACCCTCGCCTCTTGGTTCGTATT
>JABASI010002975.1:0-17825 GCA_019776505.1 Tomocerus nigrus | reverse complement strand
ACAGTACTGACACAATGACCCTGCCTAAGCTGCCCTTGATGGTTTATAAATCGTTTCTTAAGAGCAAAGGAAACGGAACTGCAAATGGAGGTAATTGTTCGTGGATCTTGAAAGGAACCTCATGGCATTAAAAATTGATCTTTCAATCAATTATCGAGGGATTGTTGGGCACGCAATAAAACGATGTCATTCCCATACGCAACCTTTGCACGAAGGGTTTAAGTATCCCAGAAACTGGACAACTAACAACGAAAACCACGAAGCTATTTTAGTGGTACCTAGTAACATTTAATATCGTCATTTGTACTTTAAATACAGAGCATAAGAATGAAGCCATCAAAGGGGGAGAAATGAGCTTGGAGTTTAATATCGTCCCAGGGAAAGCAATTGAATATAAAACGACAAAAGAATTGAAGACACGCTATCAAAGTAGAGCAGGGACGTCTCAATCTCATTTTATCGAAGGAGTTGCATTTTGGATTTTATGTATGTATTATTGGTATTCTTTCGACATAGGATTTCCCTGTAGGGTTTCAGAATGAATGGCACGTGGCTCCACTACCTGACGTAACATGACATGAAGAAAGAAGGCATGCGACAGTATGACATAAATTGAAGACAGACCACTCAGGTCATTTTACTGCACGTCATGTCAGCTCAATTGAATTGCATGCAACAAAGTCCCGATTGTCTACTACTTTTTCTGCATTGTCACCCTTCTCTTCTTTAATAATATGCTTATATTCGACACAAGGGTAATTACTTAGACTTTGTGCTATAATTAAATACCTAAAAGCCCTAACTCCTAACCATCTCAACAGAAAACACGGGTTATATGGGTGTAGGCCAAATAAACAATATACGAAGAACTGTCATTATTATTTAATTGACAATATTCTTGTAACGTGTTGCTGGCAGTGCAAGGAGTGTAAAGTACAATTGCAGTATTCACCTACCTATCATAGAAGATATAGGCTCAAATCAAACTAAAATATTCATGTACAAGTGCAGCTTTCCCATCATTGCCCACAGATCAACAACTATCTAAATTAACCAGAACATTGAATAGCCTGCAAATTATATTAGTGAGTTTCTCTAAGCTAATTATCATGTTAGTTTCGAGTACAGTAGAGTATTTCATGCACGTAAATTGGATTTTCCCATTAACAATATTGACATTGACATGTACCACCAGAGGAATTCTAAATTCAAAGGAAAGGACCAAGGAGAAAACTAGTTTTCCTTGATATAACACAGTTAGGTTGGGGAAAAGGAAGAAGGAATGTCGTTACAATAAAAATTTCAGCTCCCAACTTCACATTATCATACTCGGTTTGACTTGCGTCAGAGATTCCGCGTTTCTGGACAAGAAGCCCAATTTCGTATGTACCGAGAGTGCAAACATGAGGTGGAGAAAGATAATCTGCTGACGATCAGGAAAATTGGAAGTGAAAACGCTCATCGACGTTTTCAAGTGTGCAGTGAGAGTAAAATAAGAATGAATGTAGTGTAAGTGAGATACTTACTTGCCCTTGTTACTTATTCTTAGATAGAAAAGGGACTGTGCATTTGAGACAATCAACATTGGATTAGTCACAAACGGATGTGGATTTCCCAGAGGTATACATAGAATCCTAATAGACATCTTTCAATATGTACTAAAGTAGGCTAGAGTCACAATAATGGTCAACTGAAGACAAACAAATGCATTAAGTAAGTCACTTCACTTCTCACGAGGATCAGAAAAGAGTTTTCTCAATGGAAATGCCAGTCGGAACTAAATATAGAACACAAACACACACTCACAGACGCTTGGCTTTGGCACGTCTAACTTTATAGTAAAGTTTTGCTTGGCAGAATTCAGTAGAAATTTCACCATCTTGACATTCGGGTAACGCTTTTTAAAGGCCAAGTGAAATTAGTATGGATTGGAGTGCTACTGGAATAAGTTGATGTACATTTTACAATAGAAAATGACTCGAGTGCAAAAAGTTAAATTACAAACCAAACAGAGAGCGAGAGGATTCTCAAGAAGACCTCTCTACACAATCCAAGCCAAAGGAATGAAACTGATAGAACCAACTGCGACCTACACTCAACAAACACTCGTGAGCAGAAGTAGGAGAATATATTTCTCACTCTTTCACATCCGAAGGAAAGTGAACCTTACTACCCGTTTACATCCTACCCATTTACATATCCTTCACTTTGCACGAATAACTGCTATTTGCATACTATCTCCTTTTACGTACCTATACGAATATTCCCTATGACTTATTCTACTACAACAGTTCCTATGTGACTACAGTTTCCAAACAGTGAGTTTTGGAGCGTGACAATTGAAGACTGCTTCAGTTGAAAGAGATTTTCATTAAATGTTATTGAGATATAGTCCTTGGGCAATTCTCCGTATTCATACATCAAACAAAAGTTTAATAATTAGTTGGCTTAACAGTAACAACTTATGATCTTGATAGTTAAAAATAAAAGCTACACGAAACATAAAGTCCTCTTTTGACTGTATGATAAATTCTGTTTACGAAAACGAATAAGTCAGAGTGAGAATTCCATATTTGTCGGTGAATTTGGAAAACCACAAGGAAATGCACAGTTCTATGGTTTCTTCCTGCCTTTTTCCTATTGCACTCAGCACCTGGAAATGAAACTTATTTTGTATTTTGAGAATGACGCGTATCCTATTTATTTGAGAGTATTCCAGAGAATTGTCTCTGAAGTGTTACTGGTGGCTTATGCGTATAAATGCTGTTAAGTATGTACTACGTGTACAAAGTAACTAGTGTAACCGGGGACATTACCGTTGGACTTGTCTCGAGAGACTCCACATGCACGTCTCTTATGTAATGCGTTCCGTTTCGGACGGACACACTCTCCTGCTGGTGTATAGTTTGACAAAGTCGGAGCATTGAAGGAACGACACTATCTGAGTTTGTGTGTTCGTTCTTGTGCTTATGTATTATGTAGCATAGTGAGATTCTTCGGAATGGTTTGCAGCTGAAACGAAGTCAAATGCTAGTTACAAAGTGTTATGCATGAGACAGGAGAGGGCCCGTTTTATTTCAATACACACATAACGGTGTGCCTAGCCTTTTATCTACTTAATACTCGGTTTCGTATTATTAGTGGTTATAGAAGCTGAAGAAAGCCGTTGAAACGTCGAGCCCAGAAGGTTCTCTTGCATTAGAAATGCTATATTATTATATGGAAAAACCTGAGTGCATGTTCACTAACGTATCTACTAAGTTAAATTTGATTTCGTTGGTTGAGTTTAACTAGTGTGTGGTACACAGTGCTAATAGAACGGACGGTGAAGTTACGATTACCTCTGTATTATATATATTAGCTATAGTTGGATGTGGAATTGCGTTTAGAAATATAGGACCTAGTCCATACATACTATTATGACTATGAAGTCCTTATCGATTTTTCCACCACACATCCGCAATTCGCAAAGCCCCGTTCTCTACTGACTGAATAGTGAGGGAAATAGAGTCCTGCTAAGAAGCTATCTGAGAATGTATGTACAATGCCAAAGTGTGGAGCAGTAGAGTCTGTATAGTTTTAGTTTTGCTTTCCTTCCACTCGGCACATGAAATCACATATAGTTTAATGCTTTACTTGTTTTCTTTCATGCAGGTACAGATCCTTCGTAATTTGTTTTCTTTTATAGTCTCTGTAGCTGTTTCATGTTGACCGACCTGACTATTGTGATAGAACAAGGAAATAACAGAGAAGTCTTACTTTGTAAACAAGGCCTGTGCCCTGTCAGATCTTTAGATACATTTATATCTTGTTTTTGGATAATGAAAGAGCTTCGCCAGAGATTCATTGAATTTAATGTCTGTCAGTGGTACAGGTTTTAATGCTATAATTGCAGGATTAACAATAATCTGTCGCATATGCCTCCAAATTGAATTGAATTAGGCAATGCATTTGAGGAATTTCTTTGGAGATGTGAGAATACTTTTAGCGTTAATGTCTGCAACGCCAAAATCAAATTCAACGGGGCATATACTACATGTGTAAAAGCTTTTGCTAAAAGCATCCCTACAAGTAAAAATCTGTGAAAACTACTGCAGACACTCAGAAAATAGCTCTTAGGATCAACTCATGTTCAGAATGGACATTCTCTCGCACTAAGGAAAATCAAGAGATGAGGAAATCCGCATTAGCACAGTGGTCGACATGAGCTTAGAAAAGATGCCCGCACGCCATCCTATTCACAGCATTTAATTTGTTCAAGAGCTCTGTGCTACATATTACATTAAGGTCATATAGCTAAAGAAATCTCATCCAACATCGAACTCATAGAACAGACAACGTTCCTAATAATAATGCATTATTAGCGGAAGAGTCCTTCTAATAAAATTGATACGCTTACAAAATTCTCTTCCATTTGATATAGTGTTCTTTTTGCCAATGCAAGGAATTCTAAAAGATCCCCGGAGCTTTGCTATAAAATCATATTCCTCTCGTTTCACGGAATAATATACCTTTCTCTGCGAGTCACAGTTTCCTAATAGTAAATAGACATAAGTAGCATTAGCAGGCGTAGAGTTACACAGAAGATAGACAAAAGCTACCTTCCATTGGAAATGGCAACATGCGAATACTGCATAAAAATTACGTTTGCAATAGAATGTCGGAGAAAAGAGTACGTAGATACTTTGGCAGTCCGCAAGCATTACACGCTTCCTAAATCCTATCAAACTCTATCAGACTTTCACAAAACTCTATAGCAGCATTCTACTGTGATTCTTACAACGGAGTAGACACATCCGCCCGAATAAAAAAACTGAAACTGGCAATAGACTCAAGAAACGAGAGTGAAGTAATAGCGCCGAGAGCCATAGATACACATAAACACACATTATATTTATACATACTTTCTAATCCAAGAATCCTTGACTTGTAAGAACAACTTTTTCATTTGGCAACACTATATCCATCCACTATAAGTGTAGTCGGAAAATCTCGAAGAAAAAGTTTGAATTCATGTGAATTAAGTTGGCTCTGTAAAACGAGAATAGAAAGTACTTTGATATCTATGCTCTTTAGTTAGGAACGATAAAGCGATGTAATGTTCTCCTGCAATGTACGCATTGTAAGTGTTTCCGCCCAGTATGGCTAATATCCTGGCGGGGACTCTACTACTGATAGCTAAGTACCCAAAGAAAAGGCACCGTATAGATTACGAAATGTAAAACTAACTACGGAAGCTCTTTTAACGATAAACCTGTCTCTCCTCTACTCTATTTTGTTTTACGATTGTCAATGCTCTATCAATTCACTCTTCTGGGAATCTACTCTCTATATACATGCTCTCCTCCTTATACTACAAAGCTACTCTCCGTAAAGCTATTGCACAATAAACGCATATAATAATATATCTCAAATTCAACTGTATATGTTAGCCATGTAACAACTGTCTAGTATTTCATGGATGAAGTTAACTGATGATATTGAAAACGTAACCAAAATTGCTCTCGAGTACTTTAACTATTTATAGCCGGTGATTAAGCAAAGTTTTCAATATAGTAAATGTATGTTAAACAGATATAAGTATCTACATTTTACACTACATACATACTTTACATGCATTTTGTATAATGAAGGCTACTAAAATATATGCTAAATATATATTATACTAAGGTAATAGATACAGAGATATATTATTTATACAGGTCTATGCTTCGGTTGCACTACATTCATTGCTCTATGTTCTTATTGCGATACAATTATAATACGGTGACATGATATACTATAGTTGAAGTAAGTTGAGGCATGGAGGCCAAGGAATAACTGGGTGTGACTTTCCGTGCCAAGATTTGGCTCGTTGAACTAAACTGGCTGGACTGGATTTATTTTGCTTTGAATTGAATTGCGTAGAGAAAGAGCAGAGCACAATGGATTTTATTGCATATATGAAAGTTATATGCGAGAATTTATGTATGAGGGCCAGCTAGCTAACGAAGTAGTTAGAATAGTAATGACATATTCTATAGCAAACGGCGTGTACAGAACAGAGTACGTTTTTCCGGGACGTGTCTCGTCTCGACTATCTCCGGCAAGCAACTATTATACAAAAGTATTTTGTAAGCAAAGCCAAAGGAGACAAGTCAGCCAGCTATGTATTTATGTCCTTGCATTAAATTACATTATGAACAATACCACACTTACTAGTGATGGGAAAGCGAGGGAGAAGTATCGTACATGTTCTAATAATATATAATGCACACGTACAGTTTAGGTTACTTTTTTTCGGCGGACTTTTACCAATGGGACCTACTGCAGTGCTTTCCCTTCCGCGCTTTCACTTTCTTCTCTGCTTACATAGGGAATGATTGATTGGTCTGCAAAATTTTACAGGGCTCACTATAATATACGGCCAGTGCCTTCTCGAATGATTCATTTTTCCATAGTTCACGTTTCTCTTCACCTTAAGGTACACATACAGAATGGCTATGCGTACGTATTGACTTTTCCTGAGGAATGGCACTGTAACCAATGGCATACAGCGAACCATTCACAATAGTTCAGAAACACTGCAGAGAGCTAATAGTGTATCAAATCGACTGTAATTCCTCAAAGGGATATTTACTTCTGCTCAATGGGTATATTAAGAATCCTATATTTAGCTTTCAGCACATGTACAGTGAACAGGTAAATAGTAAAAGAACAAAGTATAATATACATACGTATATGTCATAGGTATAGCAGTATTAATATATTATGTTACATTGTTTGACTTTGTTTTATGCGAACTTACAAACAGCCGTGTCGTAGGAACCTACTTACCAGTACTACTGGTGCAAGTAATCTAATTCTTGTGCACACTGACACGTCATAAATAATTCTATGTTTACAGGTAGTACCAAACAATAGCAGAACAGAAAATTAATTAGCCCATTGCTTTCCTTTTGTGTTAACAACCATAACGATGCTACTAGATACAAGTACACATTACAGCTTTCTAAGTCACGTTTACACTTAAAATGCTACGATTACTCTTCTTCTCAGTCAAAATTGAATACCCCTTGCCAGCTCTCTTCATTACTATATCCTAATTTTTAATTACATCGTCTGAATGTTTCCTTTATAACGTTTGTGAACCATCCAAATGATGAATGTAGTAAAAAACTAACACCATATACTTACATGTCAAAGATTGAAAATTGTAGCAGAAACATCTTAAATTTAATAGACAGGTTCAATGTAAATGGAATTTGTAGCTGTTTTAATCAACATTATTATTTAAAAGTCGCTTTGACCATGTGTTAGATTCAAAGGATAGGTATACTTTGTGGAAATAAGTGATAGGAACTTGATTGGATGTATTATTTACGTTGTAACACTTAATTGGACAAATGGGATGTTTGCAGACAATTTAATAATTGCTGTTGTATAAGGATTGTAGTAGGCGTTTATTAAAATTTGGAGCAGAAGTCAAAAAACTCGGTTAGAAGGCTTCCTTTCACCGGCCAAGTTCAGTGAAACTAGTCTTCCCACGCGCTTTATTTTGGTGTGGGACGTGGCATGATTTAAGGAAAATTGTAGCACAGCCGGTTCGAAATACATAATAGTACTCCTTTCTAGACTACAATTCTTTAGTTGTTTGTTTGTCATGCTGCTGCCCTTCTTCTCACTAAATGGCTGGAAAAGTTTATTTTCTATGCTAGTTGGACAGAATGCAGTGCCGGGAGAAAATGATACGTAGAACAACAGCAGCAGCCCCGCCTCATTGACTCATTGTTTAGGTGCTTTCGCCTTCGACTTTTGTTGTAGCGGCTTTTCCCTTGTTTCTAATAGTGGAGAAGCATTTTCTGATGTAGTGTCAGCCTTTATAGAAGAAGAAGAAGAAGGATGTAAAAGTGAGTGAGAGTGCCGTTAGTGCGCTCATGTAGCGGTCTCCATAAATAAATTGCTATAGAGCAACAGTAGCAATAGCAATAAGTTCACTCATTCAGTCTATTCTTGTATTGTGCACTTTCCATTCTATCGAATTGATGGCCATGGCTTCCATTACATCTAATATATTTGCTACTTTTGTTATGTATTAGCTTTCTATTGTAGTAAGACAGAAAAGACCTTGGCACATCCGACTTAGTTGGTTCTTTGGGCTTGACCTGTCTGACTCTTTATCCAAAAGACTCAAGAGACAAGACACATTTTCCGTCTTTACGTTTACGTCGTCCCTCTCCTTCTTTTCTCTTACTTTGTATTCTTCTCTTCTGGAAAATAGTCGAAATAGTTTTCTAGGTATACACCACACCACATTTATAATAGAACTCAAGCGTACGCATATACAAACAAAGATAGTAGTATTTTTGAGATTCGTAGTAAAGTAAGGAGCACATTGAATTTGTATTCATGTGATTCGAGCTGTAAATCCCAAGTTTATGACTACAAAGAGAATCACAGAAACAAGACAAGTCCTTGTTGAGAATTGCAAATTAAGGGTCAATGTACGGGTCGATTGTTATGAATAAAGCTTTTGCTGTGTACACCAAGGAAAATTGCTTATATTCTCAATTTTGGCATCATCTAATATTGGATTTTATCTAGCAATAGGAAATAACAACTCTGTTACACATAAACCTTCTGTAATTGGGAACTTTAATTACGCAATTTGTTTGTCTGATTGATGTGATTGTGACGGGACATAAATATCTTTTCATGCTTCGCCAATTCCCTTTTATTATTGATACTTAAAGCTACCGAAAGTCTTCCGACTTTACTCGCCTGTTAAATACGTGACAATAAATTCTATCGGCTGATTTTCAAAGTCAAAAGGCTTTTCCGTGATGACGTTTTTATGTGAGTGAAACGTTTGCTAGTAAATTACAATTTTTAAAGAAGGATGATCTTAAGAATTCCTCAGTGACAGTTATTTCCAAGGGGCAAAACTTTTCAAGCTCAATTCACAGTTTTATTAAAGTCTCTAATTTTACAACAGTGAGGTAGCCTCTGTATTTCATTTTTTACGTGTATAGCGTTCTATGATGTCTCTGTTTCATGGGCGGATAAAAAGAATATCTTTGAGATCCGCATCTAATTATTATTAGGCATATGGAATAAGGAAATGCTACGCTAGTCTGCTACATAACACGTTTGTATAATAAATGTAGATTTTGAAACCAATTTTTTGTTCTGGTAGTTCACTAATGTAGGGATTTTACGATACAACAGTGATACAGATCATTTAGTTTAGCTTGGAATAAGGAACTACTGTTGTGTTTTGGAACGATTCCACAAAACACGTAACAAAAAATCGGCGACTACACTAGACGCTAAGTACTCGCGTATAGCAAAGCTCCGTCTGCAACTTGTCTGTCTATTATTCTCGTCTGTAAAATAAAGTTGTACAGCGTCGTAAAGCCTTTCTTTCTCCTTTAGAAAAGTTTGTTAAGAAGTAATGTTTTTGTGTGCGACTGCTGTACATGTACAGACTGTACAGTTACCGTTTAAAAGCGAGATTGTCCTCCTTTCCTCCAAAAGTTTCCTTTCAATCTACGCCAGCATCAATTAAAAATGATTAGCAATTTTCTCCAAGTGTCCTGTAGTCGTTCCAGACTCTTTGTTTCCTTTCAAAAGTTGGCCTAGGTAGATATATAGTACCCTTTTTATCAAAGTTGAAAAGTTAGTTAGTCAGAATGTGTATATGTGTGTAAGCACTTAATTCTTTAGAGACAATGGAGAAAATTGTCCCACAGTGTCTATCTCACATTATGTAATGAAAGTAATGACAGTTTACGCCAGTTCATTGGCTCACTCATTCACGGCGTCAATAACTTTAGCTGTGAACATAAGCTGCGTAGATTTAACTGTACATAAGTATGTAATTATTATACAGTATTAATATCAGTTGCAATATAGAGAATATCATGTATATACGTACAGTCTGCTATATATTATTTTATAGCTACCACATCAAAAAGCAATTTTCTTTAACGCAGATTATGTATCCTGTAATATCACCTGTGTCGTTAAAACATTTCGCATCTTTGAAACTTTGAGTATGATATTCACAAGTCATCATTATTCAATTATATATTTTATTATATGGGTATCTCAAATCTCAGAGAACTTTCTCTTCCTATCAGTTAACTCCATATAAAACTTTCACTGACTTTCCCCACACCAATATCACGTGCTGATAAAATTTCTCCTGATAGTTTTATAGAGTTAGACATGGGAAAGAGAAAGTGCTGCTGAACGAATGTAACTCAACTCCATACTCAATTTTGAATATTTCTATTCATTCCGCTTCGCATAATGTTCACTGAAAGCTGGAAAAAGTGAAATAGCTGTCCGCATCGATATTTTGTGGTCTGACTTTGACAGACAGTTTGTGCAGAATACCATTACTATGAAACCTGAGGAAAAGAAAGCAATTTCTGGGATTTCCATATATTAAGTCACTTTGGTGTTTATGCATAGACATTCATTCCCTCTCTAATTCACCGTTTCTATTTAGATTTATCAAAATCAGCATATTTTGAGTCTCCCAATATAAAGACGGCAATATAGAAAAAACTAATAACTTCGAATAGATTGTATCACTCTCAAGCTATCCAACTGATGACAACAGAGGCATAAGTTCCCAACTACAACGGCGAAAGCATCTTACTTAAAAACAAAAAATCTCTCCTGCAGCCAGCGAAGCTTCGTCTAGTCTTGTATAGAATTCCTAAGGATACCCTTAGCAAATATCTGCAGTGCCATAAAAAAATTCTATAGAATATGCGGCAAGAATTATATCATTGCTTATAGCACGCTGTCAGAGATATATTCTGTCTGAGCCAGCTGAAATTGAGATAAGAGTCGAACCATGTATTTTTGTATTAAATAAAGGATGCTTCCAGTTTCCCCCGGTTATAAAGGTACAATGCTGGTTTTCTCATGTTTGGATGTGGCCTATCCTAGTTATTATGTGCTATGGCTGCAGTAAGGAACCATTTATCATTGTGAAAGGACAACTGTCATGGCTCTATGATTTGTTTCGTCGTTGGTGGTTTAAAAATCAAATGGAATAATACTTCCTGTGCATTCAAATTATAAAATATCTACTCTTTTGTCTGACTGATCCTTTGATTAATTTTTGCAGTGTACAATAACTAGGGGTTTGAATAATTAAACTATATTTTGAATAACATCCTAAAATAATGTAATAATTTAGGATTTTCATAGGATTGCTATAAGATAAATAAAAGAGTGTAAAGAAAGGATTAGAGACAAATATTTACATCATTTACATAAAACAGGATACAAATAATAATATCACTCCATAAAAATTATACAGCTAGTTTAAACGGAAGTACCGTAATCTTCGGCATACAAAGCTATGAAGTGGTTACTGCCCTATGAATGCATTAATTCATAGTTCAAATAAACTCAGCCTTTGTCAGTTTCGCTTAAAGTTTATGAAGCATATATGCAGGAAAGGTAGAAAGTCTCTGGAGAAACACAAACAGAGAAAATGCCAACGGCTACAGTATAACACCACAGTATATACCTAAATAACTAGAAGTCTACACTAAAAGTCAGATGCACAGCGGGGTGTAAGTATTAGTACTGTGAAGAAGAGAAAGAATTTTCTTTGGTAAAGAGCCTATAGTGAAGAGAGTACTTAGCGAAGGACATTTGAAGAGAGGTTGTTTGCTTTTCTTGACATTACTGTACGGAAGATTTATGTTTTTGGAACATTTCCATTTTTCAGTCAGACAGCCAATAGGATATGTCAAGCCAAGTCAACCCAGTCATAACATAAACAATTTCAAAATGAGATTTGAAGTTGCTTTTCAGTGGCTTTCCTTTTTAATTGAATCTTCAATGTACCTAGGGAAAATCACTGTCCGTGTCAATGTGTATTTCCTAGAAACTTAATTCCATAAGAAATCTACTAACGTAGTGGTCAATCTCCCTAGGTAGATGATTAACAGACAATGCCATGACAGATTGTCTGTGAAAAGAAAAGGATTCGCTAGTAATAGGGAGGGAACCTGTGAATTGTTAGGGTTTCAGAAAATTGCTCCCCTTTTGATCTAGCCAAGTGCACTAGAGAACAGAGCGTATGGCTCAACACCCACTCGAAAAAAGAAAGAGTCCAATTTCCGTTTCGCTATATAGTTCATCAACAAAGTTTTTGGTGTATGATCGATCTAATGCACTAAAGATTCTCATTTGTGGCACAGTTAACTCTCTTCTCTATTTTCTGCTTAGATGGCTTGCTGTGTGGTAGGATCTTCCCGTTTCATCAATACCCACCCAAGACCTGACCGTAATAGTAAATTAAAGATCCGACATTCTAGGAAGACCACACAATTTCCATGTACCTAATAACTACCGTCTCTCAGTGAATATACATGCACGCGGCCTTTCTCTGATAACTTCTGAGGATAGAAAGTGGAAAATCGAGGGAAAGTTTCTCTTCCTTGTCTCCCCATCTCATCTCCCAAAAGACACTTTATCTCATACGCATTGAATTACAATGGAACATACTCTGGCGTCAAAAATAGCACTTGGTATTCTTCTGCAATGCATGTACACAATCCTCTCTCTCCCCAATTCTACACTGTGCTAGCCTGCATACCTAATATATCCATAGAAAGTACTGCCAATGTAGGCACCTATTTACTTTCTCCTACTTCCCGATCCCTTGCAATTTTTTACTTTTTTCGAGCAAGAGCAAATAAAGAAGGGTAGATACGGTGAATTTATAGCATAAATACTGAATATCCGTTCAAGGCTCAGTATGTATTTAAATTTTAAAGGAAACCAAGGCACTTACCAGACTTTCTTCACTTTGACAAATGACGCGAAACACTCTACTAAAAGGGAAATGTGCGGAACAAGGAATGGCAGTTGAAAACCAACCTATTTAGCTAGGTACCTATGCTTCTGATCTCATATTACACTAAGAATAATCCATATTAGAAAGCGAACACATATATCCACTCAAGTAATCTTGGACGCTACACGCTCCCTGGGCATTATTTACATGATGTAGATTACACAATGCGGCAAAACTTTATGCCTGCATGCGTACATCAATTTAATTTCACAGTGGACGAAGTACGAACAATAACCTGCTTATTCTAGGTGTGACAGATTAAAAATAGCAAAATTCTAATATTTCTTACCGTTTGTTGAAGCTGCAACTATATAGGGAGTTGATATATATTATGCTATCAAAAATAAAACAGAATCAGTTCAGTTCTTCGTCAGCTGACTGGCAATGAGCAGGTTGTCGGTTGTTATTACTCTTCTTGAGTGTAGCAGAATCTTAAGTAGCACTACGCTCTGAGTAACTTGTGCAAATATATTGTGGTCTCAATGCTTACGGAGAAAGTTTTTGACAATTTAACGACCAATTAAACTCTTCCAATGTTAATAACTCTAATTTTACACTTCTAATGTTTTTTACAACTTCTTGCACTATGAATATTTTTCCTAAGTACGTTTTTCAAGAATACAAAAGTTTATTTTGATAATTTATATTTTCTGCAGACATTTTCCCCACTCTTTGAAAAGCTGCTTCAGTATTCTATTGTCTTGATTTGTATTGGAATGAAGGAAGAAAAGTCAGAAAAAACTTAACACAAACACATACCATTAAGTGAAGAGTATTCCCAAGAATATTTCGGGGGAACTGTGAATTCTATGTATATAGAGACAGTTATTAGAGACGTGCCATAGCTTTAGTAAGGGATGTTGTCACAAGTCACAACTGGGTTCCATGAAAGAGTTGGTAGTTAGTTTCCTAGCTTTGTTATTATTTCATCTTAGAAAACGTATTGAGTGTATCGAGTGAGAGAGGAAAGTTGGATTGGTTATGTTATGCAATAACTGGGGCAGAAGTGAGTCTACGAAGAGATATGAAGTTGGAAGAGTGGCTGAAAGTTGTTGGAGAGGAAAGGGAGGTTGACTGGTGAAAGTGAAGTGAAAGAGCGGAGGAGACAGATGATGGGCTAAAAGGCTGGTGAAAGCTGATAGACTATCTGTACAAGTCAATATAAGATTGTTGGAGAAAATTGGCCAGGATCTCTTGGTGTGTAGTGTGTCGAAGTCAAGTCAAAGTAAAATTCTAATAGAATGAAAATAGAATGTAATGTATTGGTGAGGGAGATGAGATGAGAGAGGATATGCAAAGAATGGGCAGAAATCGGGTCAGAAAGGGATTCCGGACGGACAGACTACTCCGGAGGTTGAGGCAGTAGCCGTGTGTGTGCTATGCAAGAACTCCTAGAAGAGACTACGATTTGTTTTCATATGCGAATAGGCTAGCAAAGGAAAACTGGGGAAAGTCCGACTGAAACTCAACTGAGGCAGTCACCCGCCTGCCACAATGCTAACATTTTCAGTTAGACCCAGTCCTGGGTCGTGTCCCATGTTATCCACACACTCAGCACAGTTTCCTATCCAACTTCTAACGTACATACGTTCTTAGCTAAAGTGTTAAACTCGGATGAACAGGGCCAGAGCCTAAAGTTCTGCCACACTAAGTCTGGCACAGCCAGAGTACATGCATTAAACAATTCTGCTCTATGCATCTGTGTTATGCAATGTATAATGTAGTAGAAGGCTATAAAGGGATCCTTATGCTATATCTTTCTAACAATACACAGGAAGAGTACTACGTAGGAGGAAGCTCGTAGAATTCCGAATGAAAAGAAGCCATATATATGAAGTATACTACGGAGAATCCTTATGATATACGCTTTAAGATAAGTTTTGACTTGTAATGCTTATCCTTACGTTAAAAGAGCCTCGACTACTTTAAGGACTCAGCACTACTAGTTTTTACTTTTATACTCATACTAGGTCATGTATATAGAGAAATGTATATTGTAGAGGTATCGCAAATCGCGAAATGTATATATTATGTATATAGAGTAGAGTAGTAGGAGTACTGTGGAATGTTCAGTTTCTTCTCTCATAGGTATCGATTTTCCTTCCTTACTCACTTAGAGCTTTCCCTATATTTCTGGAACATACAGAATGGCACACATCCGCAGCCTCCGAAGCGCCGTTTGTTACTGAGACTCTGGTGAAGAGTCAGACTGGATTTTATGGACACAGAGATTGGCAAAACTTAAACAAGGAAGCTTCTATTCCAACTCGTATAATCGTTCGTTTGGGCCGTACACTTCCTCTATATTATAACTAAGTATCATATATATATACACTACTACAGTATGCTAAGTATTTCTTAAAGAAAACTATAACAATCTTTTACGCTGTTTCATTTTATTTCACAAAAGATTCTTTCACATATTTCTATTTCATATTCGAACGTGATCTCTCAGATATGACGCTTGAAAAACTTTACAAGGATGAAGAAAAGTCCTACTGGCACTGACCCATCAACTCCTTTTCATTTCCATGCAAGCAAACAACACGAACACCAAACTTTTTTCATATCTCTTGACGTGACATAAAACTCGATAAGTCACTAAAACTGGACCAGGACAAATATTTTTAGTTGCCTACTAAAGTTTACACAACCAACAAAACTTCACACCTAATTTTCTCCAATTTTTGTTACTTTAGTACTATGCTGAGACAACAAAGATGAAATTAGTGTCAAACCTTTTATGTTCCTAATTCGTGCGTTGAAGCATTATATTACTGTTTATGTTCTCTACAGTAAAGTGGGTGGATGATACTAGAGAAGAGTAAGGAGGGTAACTTGACACATGAGCGATAGGAAAACCAACAAGAATCACCCATTTGGCCATTAAGTCATTAACATTATATTATTGTATTTACTAGAATTCTAGACTCGTTTGTAGGTTGATGTGGGGCACTTTGCTTGTTTTATTCTGATTACTTCGCTTGTTTGCACGTACGAAACTTTTGCCTAGATATTGTAACATTGTAAGTAGCTGACTATTTTTAGCTACCTATATACTTACTTCCAGATTCCAGACCCTATTATAACCTGATAATAAAATGTATAGACAGATACAAATATTCATGATTTGCATTTTATGGCTCCTTTCGTGTATACATTTAATGAGTAATGAGAGTAATGACTTAATAAAACGCAGACATTAAGCCAACATTAACATTCGAAAGCCATTTAGAAAAATTATTGTTCTCTTCCAAATGCCATTTATATGATGGAAATTATGGGTAAAAGAAAGGAACTTGAAAAGTAGTAGTAGAAAGTACGTACATAGCACTAGCAGTATAGTAGTTGCTTGTTTCAACAGAATATTGTAATGATACTGAATATGTAGCGTGTTTAGTTTAGTAGGTCTATAATAATAATATTACTGTTATATCGTATCGTAAGTATGCATATAAATTATGTATATTGCGAATAATAATTAGAGCATCCCAATTAGGTATGTGTAGATTAAGTAAATTACAGTTTATTGCAGCATAGTATTTATAATTAGGTATTAGAAATGTACAACATTTCTAGAACTTAATCTCATCTAATGACATTTCAAACAATTCCTTTCGAACGTAATAGCCAACAATATTCTTAAGAGACTTATCATTTATTTTCTACAATAATTCGCATCTAGTAGCGGGAAGAAAGTGAGAAAATGAGATCCTTTATGTTGCACATTAGTGCAATTACAATGTATATATACTTATATTTCATAGTTCAGTGACAATGAACTATACAATTGGCAAATAATGCTGTCAAAAATGTTGAGTAATTGACACTACTGCAAAGTAAAAGATGCTACTTTCTTAATGAAATGTATGAAACCCAATCGCCAATCAACAAAACGGCCTATATTCTGCAAACAGAATTTAGAGTTAGTAAAATGGATCTTTATATACAGATAGCTGCTTCAAAATACGGATAAATTGTCGCAACAAGGCTCCATATCTATATTTGTGATTGTTCTTTAAATATACAATTGATTTGAAGCATTCTCGTCTCAACAATAACACTATAAATTATTGATATTGTACATAATATAATGTATACGAACTATAATATTATCTTATCTCTTAGGGTTAGGTACTTATTTTCCGAATCGGAGATGACCGTAATCATCGAAATCGTTTCTTTTGCCGAAACGCATGTGACCGTAATCGTCGTACTGGCGTTTTTGAAGGAACAATTCGTCTTCGGAAAGAATATCATCATCCCCAGCTTGCATCTATGAAATGAAATAATCAAACCATTTGAAAAATGTCTCATTAAATGTGATTAGCATACTTTATTTCTTCCATTGTTGTCAATTTTAATTTACATTTGAAAAGAATTTCTTAAATAATCTTCTTACCCCATTGCGAAGTAAACGATAGAGACGAGTTGCAGATGGACTAAGGACTCGAACTTTTTTAGATGCTAACGCTCCGGAGCCTGCAGCAGGACCAGATGAAGAATCTCCATACCCAATGGCAATGCAACAAAAGTAAACGATTACAATAGATAAGAAAATTGTCAGTTTCGACATTTTCTCAGTACTTTTCAATAGTTTTATTTAGAGTAAATAGAATTATGTATCACGAAAGAGATCGAAAAAGTTTTCTGTCCCACTTCACAAACTTTCTTCTGCTTTATGACACAGAATGGGAAAAAAATCCTGCGTTTTATGTAATTTTCAACTCTCCCTAAGGAGTTGGCAACAGAGTTGCTTTAACTTTAACCACACTCGAATTTCCATTTATAGATTCAAAGAACTTTCTCAACTATGTGCTAAAACTATTACATAATATATTCAGAATCATATCATTCTTTTAGAGCGTAGGAAGTTACGTAGGTATCACTAAGGACGTTAAGCACTACTTTTGGGATGGCATATGCATACTGCATTGGCGGAAAAATACATATA
>JABASI010002974.1:0-17845 GCA_019776505.1 Tomocerus nigrus | reverse complement strand
TAAAATATTTAAAAAGGTCTTGCTAAAAATTGTAAACTGCAGCTCCGCAACTCAATAATACAAGAACATAAAGACACATGGAGTAAGTATAGTCATTGCCAAATAAATTATCTTTTGTACAATGTACACAAAATAACGACGAAGATATGAAATCTGTTTTCAAAAATCAAGTAATCTTATTAATTTCTATTAAGAATCTAAATTGCAGCAAAACGGATGGGGGTAATTTATACGGGAAAAACTGAAGGTTACACCTTACATCCACCAATTAACATGAATAGTAATTATTGTAACCTACCTTCACCTGAATTTTTAGAAGTGTCCAACGATTTCAAAACTTTACGAGCAGCTCTACGCCAGCGATCCATGCCAGTCATTTCATGTCAATGTCTTTGAGTGAGCTTAGCACGAAGTACTATGTGCACAACACTGAGAAAACATGAGAACACAACAAGTTTTCACACAACACACGGCGATAGTATTATTTAAGGCGTCTAAACGTTAGTAGAGAGAAATTAAACACTTTACAATAGCAGAAACAGTACCAGATGCATAGCAAAACATATTTTTAAAATTTCAATTACAGTGCCCACCAAATTAAATATGACAGAGTGACAATGAATTTTTAGAAACGAAAGAACAGAACTAAACAGAAACAACACACACATCCACAAACATATAGCTCGATCGAAGTAATTGCTATGCACTTAATCGCCAACGAATAATAAACAAGGCAATATAAACCGACATAAATATTAATGATAATAACAAAATTATATTATTAAGTATAGCTGAATTATATGTAGTAGTATGTAAAAGCACTTTCAAGAAAACAACTTCGACAAAAAATAACAAAACTGCCGAAGCGTTATGTGGGATAATCTTGCAGGAAACTTGTAGGTTTCAATCATGATCTGACTGCATCTAACTGTCTAGACTCCAGACATTGCAAACTCCACTTCTGATGCAAAACCATCTTTTATAACAGAGAGAGAGACAGAAAGAAAAGAGAGTACAAAATTTCAAAAAAATACTGTCTTGGTACTCTTTTTACCATCAAGATTGCTAATTGCATTGTCAGCATCAAGAAAACGCTATCGTTATGTAAGCATCACGGGTAAAAGCATATAAAATTTTTGATGCTCTTTTCGTTGCAGCACAAGTTGCATATTTAGTTACTTATGAATTCTAAGTAAGTCATAATGGATTGTTTTGCATACCACACTGGGCAATTAAAGATGCAAATTAGTTTAGACTGAATATTTTTCGACTTTGGTCTTTTGTTTCCTCCCACGATTATATAGCATACCTAACTCTTCTATGATGCATAGATTTCAATACTACGAATAAGAACATAATAGACTATAATATGTGTATTACATACAGCCAGGCATTTTCTAACTACTTTTGATATACCTACACATTACACAGTAAACTATTGAATAAAAAACATCGAATTTTGATTCTACGCACTTTGAATACAATTTTGTAGCCACATCACAGTAATGAATTACGAATGAAAAATCCATCCGTTCAATATCAGTAGTGTAATCACCAATACCAATAGGTACATCAGTTTTTTTTAAAATATAGTTGTGGTCTTATATGTAGAAAATGAAGTGTGCCCAATACATTATGCATTCAATTAGCACCAGTTGGGGAATGCATTCTGGTCACCTGAACAATCGAAGACTGATGTTGATATCTAAATCCAAAGAGAATTGATTGAAACGATAGAAAGTCTCGCCTTGACCTAAAGTAGTGATTATAACACTGATGTCTACTGTGCTCCTATGCATATCTATTACTTTTCACTGCATATGCTATGCTATTACATTTAGGTACATGTGTAAAATGAAATTAAATAGAGTAGACGTTCTTCGAAAGCTTCAATTCAAGGTAATGGCATCGTGACAACTCTAAAAGAGTATTCTCATGTGCACATAACATTCTACTAGAAAAATCTACGACCCTCGCTATTGCACAAGCGAAATAAATTGACAAAAGACAAAAAGTTTGTTCAATTATCGAATAACAAAAGTAATTACATGGTCAACAGTCAATACTTGTTTGATGAAGTTATAAACATAGCATACATATAAAGGAATGTGAAATGGCCCTTAATCAGCAGTTAACCAAGTGTGACTCTCTGACTCATTCTGCTCACCGTAAATACACTTTGTTTTTCCATTAACAAAGGACGTTTTCCCCTTCTTACAACAACTGACAACCAAGTGGAAAACAAATTCGTCATTCAAATACCAAATAAAGGAATTTAATTAATATCTCATGGACTATTTCCTCATGCTAGAGTATTGATATATAGCAACACACTACAGAATGCTCCTGATCTGACACTTTCCTACTAACTACACGTTGTACATGACTGTAAACAGAAGGAGATAAAATAAACAAAATTTTGAATTTCTTCCGGTATGGAAAAGTTATTTTAACATAGGTAACAACAATTTATTGCTAAAATATTCGAATAGATTCCATTTTAATTTTAGCCATAGTCTGACTCATAGCAAAAAAGCCAATAAGAATTCTTGCGACAGTTCATTATACAAAATCGCTGTCAATAACTTTGCAAAATTAACTGTTTACAAATCCAGAAATTAGAGTCAGAACAATAATGTTAATACCTATATTATGAGAACTCCCCTACATCTAACATTCATAATTAATTTCCAAATTACAGCTCTGGACTTTGGATTTGAGTCCTTATAAAATGTGAATGCATATAAGTAAATTGCAGGTCTATTACCAACCTGCCAACCTCGTTGAATAATAAGTATGCATGTGTTTGCAGACTATGTTGATCGATGTTTTGGAAATTGGCTAACAAATATTGTGCAAAAGTTTTTAAAAACGCGAAAATAATGGAAGTAAATGCGAACGAAGAAGTAGGAATGCCATACACGAACAACATTTCAATTAAACAAACTACGCAACGCTAAAAATAAAATGAGAGCAGATGAGCAGGAGACTCGGTTAAGTACGGTGATAAGAAAACTAGATGTATCTGTACATGTGGCGCCTAACACTCCTACACATATTATCAAGACAGTTTATGACTACTATCTGCATAGGTACTTGTTAAATGAATCTGATAGCATGATGCATAAAAACACAGTGCAAAACTAAATTAGTGGTTAAATATTTTCTCAAGCTTTAATCTTAATCATTTTTAGCCATGATAGTGCCATTTGCTTAGAAATTGATGTTACAGCTGCGATCTATTTTTTATTTGTAAATAGAGATCCTCAAACACTGACTTATTATCTCACTACACTTAATTACTAGTGCACTGGAATAGACAAACCAGAAGAAACAGCTTAATTCTGGTTTCCTCCGACAAAATACCCACTTTAGTATGATGTACTGATATCTGATACAGATGTTATTAATAATTACATAGGAAAACTGCTACTCTGAATCACAAGTAATAATTACATAGGGGGGAAGCAACCTACAATAGGCCAAGAAAATTTTTCTTATTCATAAGTCAATTATGCAAATCATCCAGAAATCTACGATTTTAGTGCCTTCAATCATCAGAAACTCAAAATTTCAAAAATTGTAGTAATTAGAATACTCGTGGCGAGAAATGTGCATAGTTTCAACCTCAAATTATTAGTTTTTCCGACTGGTTCATCCCCATAATATAAAACTTCTAAGTAAAATCTTTGTATACAGAAAAGTTACTCTCGTATAATTAAAGGATCAGAAGGCAACTTGGAGCGGTTCTCCGTTCTCTGTAGCAAAATATACCTCCACTGAATAGCAATTAAGATTAAAGGAAACACGAATAAACACTTTTGTGACTTGTTACAAACTCGGATTTAGTAAATGTCGGGAGAACAAGCGTTTTCAAGCTTTGAACATTTCTAGCACAAGGTTACGAACGTACATAATGGAAAAGTTGGGCATTACTTATGTTGCACCGTAATTCTATTAGTTTACAAGCATTGTGAACTCGTGGGAATAACACTGTATTAATATTTCAAAAATACTTCAAAGATGACCAAAATGCAATGGTTATGCAAACTGGTACTTTCTGCTAATTGACAAGGGTACCCTGGCAGGGTATTTCTTGATGCTCACAGGAGTACTTTATGCCAGAGAATGTAAGGAAGCATTAAAACTTTCCATATTTAGGTCTTTAGAACCGAAACAAAACTACATATATAACTAGACTACTCTTGATTACACTCACTTCAACACATTACCGAATAAAAAATTTGGTACTTGGAGGCAAATGAAAATGATTTTCATTTGAAAGTATACTGCGAAACTATGATTTTAAAGGTCACACTTGAATAGTATGTTTTCACTAGATCTCCTGTTGACATTGCCGAATGCAGAAACACTACTGTATTTATTTCACAGCAATCACTTTTGCCAAATCTAAAGCCACCAGTCCCAAATTCAATCCAATCCAAAACTAATAATAATGTCCAATGAAAGGCTATGTATGTATGCTTATATTATACGTATGGCTTGTCATCTTGTCTACATAAGCAGGAACTCGATTGTGTAGGTTATATGGCCTGTCTGCAGTATCATGCTTGTCTCACATTTCATATACTTTATACTATATAGGCCTACCAAAATCATGCAATATTATGCTACGCCAAATTATACGTAAAATGTTGTAGTGTGTACTAGAGAAACTCTCCACCCCACCTTCCTTGAGTACAAAGCACGGAGGTTTATACTTTGACTATAATGGTCAACACAACAAATGCAAGTCAACTCGTGGATGGCGAGATAAATTGAAATACTAAATGCATTTAGCTAAAAGTCTCACTCTTGCTAAATGCATGCGAAATGGAGTAGCATTGCGTATAATTGCTACAGTATAAATGCAAATACTATATTTCGATGGTGCCTGTAATGCCAAATGCTGGAATTCGTCCAACATAACATAGCCGATACGAAACGCCTTGCAACTATCAACTTCTTTCTTGTATTGTGCATTGGCAATGTAAAAACATATTGAATACTAGTCATATATGTAGAGTTTATGCAAGAAAATTTACAAGAGAACCTTACGTCAAGGCTTATCTTTCACCTTTGCATTATACACTCCATGTCAATTCTACAACACATTCTAAAAGATCAAAACTAACTTCACATTCTGGTTTGTGGTCCAAACTTACAAATGGCAATGTACTAATAATTAAACATTTTCTTTACACCAGCCTACAACTTAGCTATTCCAGTCTGCTGTGATCTTGTGCTAGAATAGCCACCAATTTTGATAGTCATCTCATTTTAAATTGATTGCTTTATCTTTGATTCTGATCTATTTATCTCTGTTTAGACTTGTCCACACACAATAAACATTGTGAATGAATAATGGCAATTTTGGGCACAATTAAGTAGATATTGATTGCATGAAACAGTTACAGGGCATAATAATTAGCTAAAACACAATCTGCATAAAAGGCTGGTAAGCAATAATAATCATTGAAAAAGGGTAATACAACTCAAAAATGATAAAATAAGTATCTAACATCACGAAAAACAAGTTGTCCTATGATGATAATAATTGTAAGTAATACAATTGGCAACACTATCTTTAAAAAAAATTTTTTCGTTTTAATTACCAATTTAAATCACAACTGTATACCTAACTTTAACTTTAAGATACCTATAACGTTATTAGCCAGTGTAATTAAATTTATAAAACAATTTCTACTCGGAAAATATACGTACATGAATTGCATTGGTATTTTTAGGACTGGGATATAGAATAAATTCTAATCCCTCCTCCAGAGAGTCTTCAACCTTAACAAACAAATTACATGCCTAACATACTACTACAAATATACAGACACCTATACATTTACGTACCTGAGTTCGAAAGTTTGGTAGAAATTCTCATGTATTTGTAATATGCATTTACGATTACACATTACACAGCATCAGCCGATGCAAATCATTACATTATTAATTGTAATGTCATGTCAATCAAATTTGTCTTCCAACAACAGAACTGGATATCAATTATTTCCGACCAGTACATTTCAAATATGCTGTTAAAATTTCAAAAATTTGCTCCTTTCGAGCAATTTTTACATTATTAAAAACATGTGTTTCTACAATGACAGAATACATTTCTATGAATGAGTCAATGTTCCAAATCGAATGTTTACCTGCGCTAATGCTCTGTAAAGTAAAGAGTAGAGTTAATACAGATACTGTTCAGTGTGCATACAGGTGGATATATGAACATACACGATACACAATCATGTCATGTAATACTAAGCCTTTTGTATCTCAAGATTCAATCACACTACAGTGCACACACAGTACTGGTATATGTACAATGTACAGGGTGCATGTTTCAAAAACTGCTGATTTTGTTGGAAAAATACCAAGGAACACGTTTTCAAAATATGGTTCGAAAACGAACGCAGAACAGGGAGAATTGGATTTATTAAACCTGTATTTTAGAATTTAATAGTGAAAGTTTCATATCATTTCGTCCTTATGAAAATTGTTTACCGAAAGCCTTTCATGCGCCCAGTGCCCATACGCTCCACACCTTCATTTTTACTTGGCATAGAAAGTTTATAAAAACGAGGGGTTTAAAACAGCTATTTTATTGTCAGATCTGATATTATACTTATGCTCTTAACCATCATACCGAAGTTTCGGAAGTGGCATTATGTAATATTTGCACAGATAGTCCAGTTCCGCCTAACGATAATGATCTAAAAATCTTATGAACGACACTGTAAGCATGTCATAATGATGTTAGTTGAACGGTGATAGCATTGCTTTGCGACATGATTCTCCCTATAAGTGGGCAAAGAAACGTAGTGACCATGCATGTTTTAAAACCAAGCAGGAATATGTTGGTCGTAACAGGTATAACATGAGACAAAGAGATCTGCCTTTCTTTACATAAAGACCTAAAGACTACAGACGCAACATACAAAATGGAAATGGACAAATAACGTTTCATACCACGTAAAGCAATACTATTACCGACATTAGACAAACAATTATAATGTTTGGCATCATTCCTTGTAGTTGTAAAAAACATAGCACAAGTTTACGACCCAGGTTTACATGAGACCGTTGAATACAAAAATAGAAATTAATGCATATTGATTAGACTGCGGCTATTATCGCAAAATGAACGTATCTCTTCAGTCTTTAAATACCTTAGCTACCTATAAGACCTATCCTGATTTAAATGTATCAACCTATGAGATTATCTTGTCTGTGAAAATTTGCGATTTACAAGCCCAGAAGATTTAAGAATAACAATAGAATATGCATGTTTGCTTTCCACAGCGTAAAGCCAATAATATGGTAATTAATCGTTCTAAAATATTCAGGGGTAAAAATTACTGCGCAACACCTTTATGAATAGTAAAGGAGGGTATTTACTTACCATTACCATAGATAAAAACCTTGAGCAGGTAAGGTAAGGCCAAAACTAAGTATACGATGACTAAATATGAATGAGTATCATGCTCTACGTTTTCAATTTGACTGTTCATGCGGTCACCTGTCGCTGTTTGCCAGTAAATTTTTATAATAAAAGCATAACAAGCCCAATAATTTTTGTACATCTTGCCTGTAAATAATATTAATTTGTTTTAGATTACATTGCATTCCTTGTAATGTATGTAATCATCTTTGCATGCAGCAAAAATTTCATTTGAAAAAACTTGGCCATTATACTATATCAATGAAATTGCAAAATACACTTATTATATGTCATGAAGCGGCATGATAATGGTACGGTAGGCAATAGTGAAAATAATGCAGTTTACAAATACGTAAACAATATAAGAGCACAAATGTAATATCATGCAATGCCTTCGGTGAATTACTAAACGAGAGACAGATAATTAAAATAACAAGAAATAAAAGTTTGGCATACCTATGAAATGTTCTATGAAGAGGAATAGCCGAATATGATTGCTTCGTAGTCAATTCACAATCAGTCTTACAGTTCCATTTAACTTATTTCCGAGTAGAAATAGCAACACGCAGAGTAGCCTTATATCAGACATCTGTTGGCAACAGCATGGCCTCAGGGTAAAAGTAACTATCAAATAGGTACGTTTACGATTATGTGTTATTGATCGTGAGCAGGCGACTAAAGCCTCAATCCTTATGCTCCTTAAAGTATCCGTTCGTACTATTATCCCGGTTTCAATTGGACCAAAAATGTTACTAGGGGTAGGAGAGCACGGAACACTTTTCGATTAGGATTATAAGATTTCCCACAAAATTATCGCACACTTGCCTAGTATCCTTTGAAAAGGTAATCCAATCAATAGCAGTGACTGTATGCAAGTAATAATACAATAATCTACATACAGAAAAGATGAGTGATTGTATCCCGTCAAGTTCTCAGCATCAACTAAACTGAATGTGACGGTAAATCTGTTGTGTAAGCCTCACGCTTATATACACACACTTATGCTTAGAGCTATGGTGAAATGATGATGCACATCATAAAAGACATCTATAAAGAATTTCAATGTAACAGTAGAGAACACAGAACACGCTCGTAGATGTACACTTATGAGAGAAGATCTGCTGTGAGATCCTGCATTCGTACGTAGCGTGATAGTGAACGGCAGATAAAGTCCTAGTTAAATATATTTACAAACTATCAGCTATAGTAGAGTAACATCGAACATAGTAGCAGTTATTAAGTAGGCACATAATTCTAGACAGTCACTCAGCGACTTGACAGTCCTCACTCCCAAAGACATTTAATACACAGAGAACAGATTGCTCGTAACTACAAAACATTTCTCACATGCCATATACGCACAAAAGGGAAAATGTCTTCTAATAGATACATATACAAATGTAATACAATACAATGTGTAGTTATTTGCCTCTCGCTTATCCTTATCGTTTCTTTAGATGAGTAACGACATGAGAAACTGTCTTCCCTCACAAATTTACAGAAAGTGACAAGCGGAAAGACGATAGGAGAGAGTGACCAGTTTTACACGCACAAGACGCTCAAATACATAACACCAATTTTTCCTACAAGATGATGATGACAATAAAGTACAAAGAGAGAGAGAGAGATGCTCTAAAATAGACACTTACAGTCACATACACTTATATACAGTACAATAATATGATAGATTGAGTGTACAATATAAGAACAGTGGCTAACTACCTCTTTTCTAGTATTCCTTTTCTATAAAGACAATAATTTATGTGGATATAAATAGGATTGCAAATACACAGAGAAATATCTGGAAGTCAATAGAAAAAAAGGCTGCTATTCAAAGGAATGACAATTTTGTAAGAGAAATGACAATGACAGTCACAGCAGTTGTTGGCACAGCAGTTGCAGAGTCGGGGGACTGTCGACAAACTGTAAACAAAAGGCTGGCGAATGATCCGTGGTTCGTAGATGTCGAGGATTTCATCTGACATGTACAGCTACAGTTCCTTTCTATTCACTCACACAACATATATTATTATTATTAGTTAGTGAAAATAGTTGGGAGAATTTAGGTAGAGCGACGTGATGAAAAACGGGGGGATGTCGTTGCACGTTACAACAGAGAAGGAAGCGTCGGGCACGGACTCAACTGAAATGTACAGTCAAGGAATACAGAATAGTCAAAACTACTCTTGAGTGGGTTGTAAGTAGTCAGTAGCACATCTTTCTATGTCGTCTACTTCTACGAATGCTTTCCCAGCTTCTCTTGACTTGACTTTGAGTTGACGAGTGTCTCTCTCTCTGGCTCATTCAACTACGGCGACCAGTCAGAAAACCACCAGACAAAACCAGGGCAAGCAAGAACAGCAAGAGAGGATATGAGCAAAACTTCAATCCAACTCACATCCTCCTGCTAAATGGGCTAGTAGTAGTCTGGATTCTGATTGCAAGACTTCTATATTTTATCTGCGAATATTATATTACCAATGTCCCTATCCACTCCTCTAGTCCTCTACATATAAACATCAAGAGTCCCTATGTATTACATCTACAGACGACCAGAGAAACACATAGCCAACAACCCAGTCAACTGTACTCAAGCACCATTCTCCCAATGTCGTGGATGGATACCAACCATGCAACAACGGCTGCTTTTGCTCTACACCAGGCCATGTCCTTTCAAACCTTCTTTTCTATAATACCCAACTTTGCTTTTCCTGGAGAAAACGCCGGCGCAACGAATTTTCTCTTCGACTTTTGGCCCATTCCGTCTTGTTGCCATTGTACATATATATACATAAAGTTAGACATGCAATATGCACAATACAATCATTCTCACAGACCTTATTCCCAACCACAACAGCAGACTAGCTTACAACATCAGACTCAATATATCTAGCTTACATTTCTATCTTCTCCCTAATAAATTATTACTTTACTAACTATTATTTTATATGAACCAAAAAACTAAATAGATATACAATCATTCCTTCCACAAGTACCTAGTAGTACCCACGCCGTACGCGTAGAGAAAAGAACAAACTCAATTATATCATAATTGAATCTTTCACAGACTCCGTCCCTCTAATTATCGAAACAACGAAATAAATTCTATCATAACAACCATCTTTAAATCAAAGACTATAACAAAGACTACACAAAAGCTAACTGCAGAAGCTACAATATTTTTCTTTACAATTTTCTATAAATATCATCATCTAGTAATGATGGAAAATATTTACAGCGGGCACACTATCAAAGCATACAACTGTCATCTTGTTATTGACAGATACAAACAAATGTCATCATTGAAAATTAAGAGAGAGAAACCAGACATGGTCCGCAAGTAATGATTTGCTGATGTTGCTTTATTGCTTTCTTGGCTCGGATAAAGATGATGTCCTCCCGACAATATTTTCTTTGCCAATATATTCTTTTTTAGTTATGTTACGAAAGTAAGTAAGTCTAGTAAGTAAGTATGTTATTTATACGATGGACGAATGGAGAATTGAGAACACCAGTCACAAATTGAGTACTGACTTCAGCAAAAATGACTGAGGAAACAGAATTCTGACATTGCTACATAAAGAGTGATTATGGCTTACACGATAGAACTACGACAGAATCAGAATCAGAACAGAACAGCAAGATATCTGACACGCTTTCTGCACTTTTATTAGATCACCACTTAATTGAATGGACGCAACATTGCATTCCTTCTCAAAGTTAACTGACCACAAAAAGTGCTGAGCAGAAGAGAAGTAACACCGCTGTGAAATCAGGCTACCTATCCCTAATGCCATAAACCCATAAGCTACAGGCTACCCATACACTTAACAGAGTTACAAGATAAAACATTCTAAAACGACCAAATAAAATACTATAATACTAGCAGAGCAAATGAATAACTCTTTGTTGTACTTTCACACAATCAATAATATTAGCTTGATTGACTGAATTCATCAACTTTCCTTCATCTTTCCACAGGCGATAATCAACATGGGAGGAAATACAAAAGTTAATTAACAATAATATTACATTCGGCAAAACCGCTTATTGACCCCAAGGACCATAAATATATAGCATAGCAAGGAAACCAACTGTATCCTGTGCAAAACCAAAAACCAACTTTCTCTAATGGACATTCGACATTCTCACATCAAGAGATTTTCCTGATTAGACCCGCAGCCGGGATTTAGTGACTACTAGATTCCTCTAAAGCAACACTGTCTACCTGGAATGCAGATATACAGATTCGCTTGCGAATTATACAACTACCACAATATTATCCACTCCTTTAATAAACCATGAACGACAACTGAGCACAACTTTTGAATTATTTACCTACCCTTTTCTACTTCTACAAAACTACTACCATACGAAAAAACAGAAGATTTTATTTTCTATCTCAGATTTTCAATGAGTTACTGTTTGAATACCACGCAAAGCTTAAACATATAAATAGTAAGTACCCTGCAAAACTATAGACAATCTGACAATCTGTAAAAGGGCACTGCAAACTTTCCAAAATGACATTATCATTATCTATTCCCCGCAATTTTTGTTGTTGTTTAACTAAATGTCAAAATGTCTCAATCTCAATATAAAATATAAATTATAATAATTCTTAATTCCCTCTTGGGTTATTTCTATTTATCTACTGCAATGTGGACCATGAATCATGATTAAATAATGTCGTAGCAAAGAATCCATCCAATAAGGGTTACAATTTTCATATAGTAAATGGCTGAAAGGAAAAGGAAACTTTCTTTGGGATATCCAAAACCTAGGTATACAGATATAAACAAGAATTTCTCGAGTGCATTAGAAAATAAATTTGAAACACGACGGGAGCAGCGGCTCAAGTAAACAAGCTATATCTTTGAGTGTACCTATGTGCATAATACATAATGTACTACAACCACGAAATACACGTAATACATAAGTAGTACTACTAGGTACTTAAGACTCACCTGAACTCCCAACTTGTATAATACATTTGCTTTACAACTCCCAAAATACAACACTGGAAAATCAGGAAATTCCTTTTGCCTTGCCTTACTTCTTGCTTTAATAAATTGTATTTTGCCTATTTTTGAGATTCGGCAAACTTACTGTATTTTACATGGTAAAATGATTTATATTGCAGTGATGATGATGAGTATAGTATGGGATTCATTCTACTTCTCAATCCCTAAAATCCTAATGATGTTATGTCATGCTGTCGAGTACGTATCCAAATTAATAACTTATAGAGTAATATTATTTCATTAATCATTACATAATTACATCCGTCTCAGCATTCCAATATTTTATTTTTTTTTGTTTACGACTACCTACGCTCAATTCAATCTGTAGCTGTGTACAAGACCCTTATCTTGATATAAACAAGAAGGAATAGCAAGACGTTAGATCGTTCCATTCGCAATTTATTTCATTAGAGAAGATCGAAGAATGGTAGAAAAGTAGGGAAAAGATTGGAAAATGTACTTCTCCAGTCCTTTAGGCTTGAGGAAATCTTTAGCTACATCTTTAGCACAATATATTTAGTATTTAGAGACATATAGCTCTAGTTGGTATGATGTTAACAGTAGAGTGGTAATGTCGATTTGCTCTGTCTATGGGATTTGGAAAAGGTATAAGGATTTCTTTTCGCATTGCGAAACCGTGAGTTTTGCGCAAACGTCGTCTCCTCTAACCTTCACACTGTTACTCGTCTACCATCCACAAAAAGGAAACAACCATTGGAAAGGAAACCAACTAGCCGAGTTTATGAACATTTGTTATCCGTATGCTTTGGTACGCAACGCATCCAGGACGATTACATGCTTAGGTACGTCGGCAGAGTGAACGTGGCGAAGAAAACAATTTGTGATACTTTCTACTTATTTTCACAGAGCACATCTCAATCTTGTAGAGAGAGCTTAAACTACGACGACACTGTTCCATACGAGCGAGCTGGTTCGGAGAAGCAGTCAGAGAGCTCTACCGCAACATCATCTCATCTCTCTCTGCAACCAAAAACAGGAAGTCCACGCAACTGGGAGGCTGAAAGGGAGATGCCGTTCTGTTCTGCACATCTTCTTTCTCGGACCGGAGTCACCGGAGTAGATGCTGAGAGAAAGGAGATAGCGGGAACTTACCGTTTTCAGGATCACCACTAGATCGAAGTCGTGAGTGAGGAAGTTGCTTGAGAACCATCATGGGAACCAGCCCTTCAGGTTGAGACTCACTTCCTGACGTTGTATTTAATAATCTTACTAGACACATTTCCGGCTGTCCAGGAGTTAGCTCCAAAATTTCGACTTGTTGACCTTTATGTACCGTCAATTCTCGACTTCCACTCGCTGCCACATGGTCTGCAATCACCCATGTTACGTCTATCGAGCTCTGCAAAAAAAAATAAGTATATCTTTAGTACTCACGACAAGAAAATGCACATTTCTAAAAAATACTACACGCTACCCGCTACGTACTTAACATGAAGATTTTTATATAATGTAGAAAATGCAGACTACTTTTACTTCTCATCGTGCATATTTATTTTCTCCTCTGAAACACACACCTCTATGCATATTTTTAAAAGATGGCTATGGACAATTTCATTTCATTTCATGAAATACTGGATCAATTTTGTAATGTGAAACTACAACAGGCAACCCATATTTTTTCAAGTGGCTACCCGTATTATCCCTTACAATTGCAAAGAGGACTATTTAGATAGGTATTTTATCCTCTCAAGAAAATTGTTTGTCCATATTCCAAATATAAAGGAGCTAGTTCACTTTTGTTAGCCAACGGCTCAATAAGCTCATCTGCAATTTACGGCCATTGCTACTGTGGAGAGAAAAATGTGCCATCGAAGTAAAGCTGTCTCCAGTGCCAGAAAAGTGGTACGTTAGCACAATAAAGGTTAAAGGTTAAAATTGGAAAGGATGATCTAAGCATTCGGAGCCAAGGCCATTTAAAGAAGTAGAAAGTGAAATACCCACCGTATGATGACTTTCACCACTACAAAAGCCTATTGCAATCGGAAAAATTCCTTTATTTTTAGAAATTATTTTCACATATACAGCTAGAGGTTCGGCTACTAAATAGTACTACTAATACCAGAGACCAACATAGGAAAGCCATGCACACAAGTTAATACTATTTAAGTGCACTACATCCTTTCGACAGGACTTTTATATCTTCTAGAAAGTCAGAAAAAGAGGAAGCTTTGCACTAATATAACTTCTTATTTGCCATTGCATTATAAATTTTTTCATGTCCCAAACGAACACGTAGCTTACAATTATATCAATTCTACTTCACCTAAGTACGATAAACCATTCATCGGTATATCTAGTACCTATATCAAAACTTCCTTCCTTATAAATACAACATATAGCTCCCTAGCAGCCCCTGCTATGCTGTTTTAGAATTCCTTGCGGAGAAAACCTAAAGAACCACTCATACGTAAGGAATACAAATTGAGGGAATCCAGTAGTAAATAAGGGTACTTGAGTGTATCAAGCGTATCCTTATGTAACAATATCCCAATAAACACTCAACTAATCACATAGGTACCTCTTCCCTAGCTCCAAAATATAGCACAAGTCATATACCATTACAGGATAGTTCCATTCTAACAATTACAGTACGTTCATTGTAGACAAACGAGTTTCAGTGGTTGGACTACCGACTGGGGTAGAGCTATATATCCGTTGCAGTAATTGATCTTGGCTGAAATAACATATACATACAATATACCTAAGGGAAACTAGGCTGCAAAAAGACAAACGAATGCATGCAACGGTGCCAACTAGGATCCCTTGTCTGATAAGTTGAAGGGGACAAATTAAATCTTCTTCAAAATAATCACATTGCAAGCACTGAATCTAAAACTTGGTACAACAATTTCTATAGCTTAACAGCTCAATTGTAAGAAGCAGCCTATTACAGACATTGGTAGTATAGCAAATGAAAGTTATGCTCTACCCCTGCAATAGGACGCAAAATTACACAAAATAAATGTCAGAGTGCAGGGAGATACTATATATAAATATTTCCCAGGAAGTTAATCCCTAATACTAATAGTACTAAGTTGTAAAAGTACCCACTAGAATTACTTCAAGTAAAGAACCTTAACATTTTACTTTCAGTTTTCAGTGACAGAGCCTAATTGGACCCAATTGGAAAACAGCTTTATTCTTACAATTCAATTACGTTATTTTGTACTTTCAGTAACTTAATCTACAGATAGTTTAACAAAAAACAACCAAAGCAAAAGGCAAAATCATGATTAAACCATTATTTTTTGTATAAAATGATTTTAAAGTCACAAATAATCAATGTTTGAAAGACATTTACATTGAATTAAATTAAGTTACTGTCGAATCGAGTACCCGAGATTAGGGATGGGAAACTTGTGAAATTAGGTACGTATGCTTTAGCTTATTTAGCTTTCTCTTTCCTTTAACAAACTACATACAAAGCTTTCGCCAGCTTTCCCCAGAACGTTCACCAGCAGGCACGGACGCACGTGATTTTGGTGAAATGAAAGTTGGCTTGGTTCATCCTTCCACATGTGTACCGGAAGCTGACGCATATTTTTAGGCATAAGTACTAGAGCAGAGCAATTACATAAAATATGCAACGTATCATTTTATGCCAAACAAAGTGCCATAATATTCACATTATCAAATCCCTACACAACAGGGAGGATTTTTGAACCTTTCTACTAAATAGGGAATTTAAAGAAATCCTATATAACAGTATAAACTCTTCGGCTTGTCTAAGAACCAGGGAATTCAATAAAAAATTATGTATATTAGCTGTTTTGCAAGAAAGGGCTGCTTATTGAAGTAGCAATTTGCTTAAAAATACTAGGCATTTATGAAACACCAAAAGGCACCACGCCATAAGTAAAAGTATACACCTTATGAATCGCAGACAGGAACAGGAAGTTATTCAAAACCAACCGTAAATGGCTGGCGTAGTCTTCGTAATAGAATACTAAACATCAGCTTGTGTGATATTATGATAAATACTTGTAATCCCATTAACAGCCAAAATTAACCGGAAACACTTGGACGAGCATCCGCCGACCACCAGTCTTGGTGATATTTACATACATAAATAAGTAAAACGGAGTGAACTATGTTTTACCATTGAATTCATTATTCGTCAAGTATACCTGACCTCTGGATAAAACTCTACCACTTGCATGAAGCGTATGCTTTAAACAAACAATAATTATTATGATTACGACTAAATATGAAAGCACGTAGTGACACAAAGGAGTAATTTATGCAGCACACTATATTTTATATCGTGATAATGCTGCTGTTAATAGAATTTCCTGTTTCTTTGGTACAACAAAAAGAACCTTAATATCTTTCTCATTGTGCTAGTGAAAATGATCGAGCTAAACAATATACCTATCTAATGTCTACGTCTACACCGGAGGTATATGCTACATTTATGTTGTATGTTCTCGCTTGCAATTGTGGAACATGAAACATGAATAATATATATCTTTTTACACATGCTGCTGTCGGAATGAGAAAGCAAGGTACTCCTTACTATTACCATTTGCCATGGTACATTACACATTTACCAATGGAATACTCCTATAAATTGAATACTAGCTAACTAGGCACATCACTCTGACCTTTACTTTAAGTAAACCTAAAGTAAAGGAGTAATTCTGGCTTTCCACACGCTATTCCGCTCAGTAAAGTAAATATGAAATAATACTCTTACACATATAATTATGTTCCACGAACATGTGGAATCTCATGAATACTAAAAAGTACTACAAAAACATTATTTGAAATACTCCGATTTTCTCATCCGCTCATTCATTCATGTATGCGATATGCGATTTTCCATTTAACGGTGTTATTTTTCATTCCGTCTTGTAATGTGGCAACACACACTGTTGTATGTAGCAGGCAGAGGCACAGCATTAATAATACATTTCATACATTATACAAATCACATCACATATCTAATTTACTTCACTGGAATTGGAATACTTAATTTAAATAGCAAAGGTCATTTGACATTCACATTTGGCTGTTATATCAACCCACAACTTGCATATATTGCCCGAATTCATTATTGCCGGATTCTGCAACTAATGCTGACAATAAATAATCATTATTACTAAGAAAATCATGTAAAATCATGTTCTATATAAACTAAACTAAAAGGCTATCATATCTAATTCCAGATTCACAGTTTCAAATATGTTATAGCCAGAATTCTCATTTTCATTTCTATTGACGCAGACGCATATATAAATAAGTACAGGGTTATCCAAATGTATGTTAACACGGTCTAGGCTCTCTAGCTCCTAAACGGAGGCTGCTACCGAAATGAGGTGATCACCATTCGAAAGAGGACAAAATT
>JABASI010002973.1:0-17847 GCA_019776505.1 Tomocerus nigrus | reverse complement strand
GAGAGAAACCTTTTAAATGTGAAGAGTGTGATTTTGCTTGTTCGATCAAAGCCAATTTAAGAACTCACATGCAATCGACGCATTCAAAGGAAAGAAATTTTGAGTGTGATGTTTGTGGGAAAAAATTTGCGTATCCAGTAGCCTTAAACAAACATAAAGTGAGCCATAAGGAAGCGTCGTACAAATGTGATGTATGTGGGAAAAGTTTTAAAATGTTATATCAATTAAAAGTACATTTGGTGTTACACTCTACTGAATCCTCTCGTCCGTTCGAATGCGACTTATGCGACAAAACATTTAATTCTCCTGCAAGTCTATGTACACATAAAAAAAGGGCTCATCTCGGTGGTAACTCATATAAGTGTGACGTATGTGGGAAAACACTTTCTACGAAAGAAACTTTGGCAAATCATAAATTGATTCACACAGGCGAAAAGCCATTTCAATGCAGTCAGTGTGGAAGTCGTCATCGTACAAAAGATGATTTAAGAAGTCACGAGCACATGCACGACAACGGAAATTTCTCATGTGAGATGTGTGGAAAAACTTGGAAAAGTTCATATCGTTTGAAAAAACATTTACTACGCTATCACGCGGAAAAGGTTCAATGTGAGATCTGTGGAAAATCATATGACAAGGGGAATTTAAAAACTCACATAAGAAGTTGCCACCACAGAATTAAACCATTCAAATGTGAAATTTGTGATAAGCCCTTTGGTGATAAAAGGAGCCTCCTTGGCCATGTTGGTCGCTTTTGTCACATTTGCAAAATATTTCTACCTAAAATGGACCCCGAGGCTCTAGCCAAACATCAGATTGAGGTGCACACCGTGAGAACGATTTTGTATCCAGATCAATCCCCAACTTCTACCGAACCCAAAATCAAGAAAATTAAAAGAGGAATTCCTGCTAGAAAGCGCCAACGCAAAACTGCCAGAGATGTAAAATATAATGAGAGTTCATCTGAAGACGAGATAAGTTCGGAAAGTGGTGATGATGACGATGGAATGGAAGATCCTAAAGTAAAAGTTGAAGTGAAATCGGAGGACGAATTTTCTGAAATAGAAGATTCTGATTTTTAATTATGCTGATTTTCTAATTGTCATCGAGTAAATTATTGTTTGTATTTTGAAACAGTGCATTTATATTTATATTATAAGATCATAGGAGTTCAAAAAATGATGATTAGGGAGATTTAATTCATGCAATGCCAGATGCTCACGTCAAAGTTGAAGTGAAATCTGAAATAAATAATTTTCTTAAATAAGTTTAATAACACAATAATTTGTATTTGTAAAACATGAAGTAGAAATATGTGGTACTATAGATTATCATATTATTTTTATTTTTATCATCCACAGGCACACGTGTTTTACCATGATATGTAAGATAAGATTTATTTATTATTTATATTCATAAAAAAATTTAACAGATAATGTGCACAGTGCAATGTGACATTCAAATGAGACCTATGCATGTATACTATGTAATAAATGTACTATCCGGTACACTACCAAGAGGCTTCCGAAGAGCGGGAAATAGTTCCCTTTAAACCTGTTGTATTTTATTAAGCAAACTTTATTTCATTATTCATCCCAAAAGGAAAATACACTGTACATTAAGCTAACTGATGAAAATACAGCAATTGGAATTAGTCAACTAAAAAAACAAAAGGTATTTTTGATTTTACATGGGGTATTTACATTTTATTCGTAATTAACATCAAGTACATTTTCTTCTACCCATAGTAACAATATCTGTTCTTTCATCTGTTTTGCTATATACAAACTAAGTACTACATATTATGACATGCTTTGATCCCTACGTTATTAAAAATTAGGTAGTAATTATGAATTATATACTGTCAAATTCTTCATGGACCAGAAAAATATAAATAAATATGTAAAAACTTGGAAGGTAGGTACCTATATTGATTAATTGCTAAGATAGTTAATTGTCAGTTGTTATTATGGGGCCAGTTCGAATTGTTTTAAAAGATTTTCACAAAATCCATGCCAAATAGGCAAGCATCCAGCAATTTCGAATTTTAACGAGGGGGTGGGGCACATTGCCACCATTTTTAAATAGGTGTAAGTCGTCGGGAAGCGAAAAAATACCTCACTCCATTTAACAATATCTGCCTGCTGCCTGCTGCAAAACCAAAACGAAAAATTGGATATTTACTTGTCAATTTGGATTTTTTTTCTGGTGTCAGGTATACGTGATCATCGGTAGGGGCGAAGAGAAAAGAAGTATATCCCATCTTTGGGGGGACTGTTATCACAGCACGTGGTGCAAAAAACGAACCGCAAATTGAATGAAATATTTTTGAAACACGTCGGAAAGCCCAATCCAAACTAATATAGAACACAGGCATCAGAAAGTGAGATTTTTATTATGCTATTTATTCTGAGAGAGGGGACTTTATCCAGGACCCATCAATTCACGACCCCCAAATCGACACGAATAAATATGCAACAATTTTTTAATATGTTTCCGATAGATTTTTCTCAAAAACTTGAAAAGTTCAGTTTTGGGCCACTATTTGCCATCTTTAACCGACTAATTATAAAATAGAACATGAATTTGTATAATGCCCAAGCAAGGGTGTAGCCAGGGAATTCATCATTTGGAGGGGGTTAACACTAATTAATAAGAATTTTGCGATTTTTAGTCCTCGAATGAAAATTAACACAATCTATGCTGAGTGCTGAAAATATTTCGTATTTTTACTTATTTTTTCAAAACTTTCCTTATTTTCTTTGGGGCAGGAGGGGGCTTGAGCCCCGTCCCCTATCGATACGCCCGTGTCCCCGAGGTCCCACTTTTGAACAATAAAATTAAATAATTGCACAATATGTAATCAAAAAATGTTGATTAAACTGCAATTGCATTTCCTTTGGAACTTACAGATGCTGCAGTAGAATGTTTAACTAGGGCCTGATAACATCCGAGTAATTAACTGCAATGTCGCTGGAAACTTATAAAAGGCAAAAGTGCGTCTTATGCTACAGCTGCGAACAAGATTCCGTTCAACAATGGCTACAAATAAAGCATTCCGACGTATTGGCCTGTTTGAAATACATTCCTCCAGATATCAATCAAACGGTCGATTGGAATCAGCTTGACCAGAATAATTCTTTATTTTTGTGCCATATTTGTAGAGAGAATTTTGGCAGTCTTTCTAAACTTAGTTTTGATTTGGAAGAGATTCAAAGAAAAATAAATAGTTTGGTCGAGTGCGTTGTCTCGCATATCAGAAAAGAGAGAGAAATTTACAATGGACGATTTCTTTCTCCAGGACCGCCTGTAAACTCATCACTTGATTTTTCTATTTCTTTAGATATTCAATCTGTGGCATTTCAAAACAAAATAAATACGAGTTGGGAAAGTCAAAACAGTAATGCAAATGTAGTAGATAACGACCAGAACTACTTCGATTCGGATAGTAATGATGAAGCAGATTCCAATGAAGAAGAAACTCTACCAAATAAACCAAAAAATTTGGAAACGATTGCACCCGAACAACCATCCAGTTCATCTTTGAAATCTGCATTTAGTATGTTTCCTTTTGTTTCGTTTTTTTATTAATAACATTTTTTGATAATGATCATAAAAAATTGAAGCGGTAGTAGTATCCGGTGATTGTGCAGCATAGACAGACTACGACTTAAAATTACATAGGATAAGCTAATTAAAATAAAATGCAGATTACTTAATTCATAATATGTGTCTGAATTTATTTACATCGTTTTTGTAGCCGATGGAACATGCGTTTGCAAGACATAATTTAACTTACGCCTTTATGATGGTTTAACGTGAAATTATAAAAATTATCAATCAAGCAGCCATTAAATGGAGTTTTTTTTAGCAATTATTAAAGTTTCGTTACTCTCAACAAACACAAAAAATAGGCATTTATAAAACGATATTTGTCGTTTTGTTGAAATGGTTCTGTCACAAAATAGTTTACACTGTTAAATAGTTTGATAGTAATTGATATACCTAAATAAAAACTTTTCAGATTCCCAAATTCAGTGTGAGGAGCAGAGGAAACGGAAATCAAAGTTGCCTAAACTTCGGGACAGCAATTCTGGTTATGGATGTTCAACGTGTGGAAAGAAATTTTCTCGCTACACCATTTTGAAAAAACACGAATGTGGGAAACCAACGGTCGAGTGCGAAACTTGTGAACTGTCTTTCTCCAGTTCGGGAGTACTGAAACTTCATACTCGCTCGCACACTGGAGAGAAGCCTTTTAAATGTGAAGAGTGTGGTTTTGCTTTTTCGATCAAGGCCAATTTAAGAACTCACATGCAATCGAAGCATTCAAAGGAAAGAAATTTTGAGTGTGACATTTGTGGGAAGAAGTTTGCGTATGCAGCAGCCTTAAACAAACATAAAGTGAGCCATAAGGAAACAGGGTCATATAAATGTGATGTGTGTGACAAGAGTTTTAAAATTTTTAAAAATTTTAAGGTACATTTGCTTAAGCATACAAATGAACCCCCTCCTTTGTTCGAATGTGATATTTGCGAGAAAACATTTTCTGCTCCTAATCATGTACAGAGACACAAGAAAAGTGCGCATTTCGGACAGAAGTCATTTAAATGCGATCTGTGTAACAAACCATTTGTTAGTAAAGGAAGTTTGGCAAGACATAAAATGGTGCACGCAGGAGAAAAGCCACTTCAGTGCAGCCAATGTGGAAAAAACTTCCGAGTAAAAAGTGATTTAAGACACCACATGCTCGTGAACCATGATAACGACGCAAGAAAAATTACTTGTGAAATTTGTGGAAAGACATGCACAAATACCATAACTTTCCAAGCTCACGTCCGTCATCACGATGAAAAGAATAAAGTTCAGTGTGAAATCTGTGGGAAATCATACTTCAAGTATAATTTAAATGCCCACAAAAGGAGTGCTCACGACGGAATAAAACCCTTCAGATGTGAAATTTGTGATAAGCGCTTTCTTCATAGAAATAATCTCCGTGGTCACGTTGCTCGCTTTTGTCACATTTGCAAAATAATTGTACCCAATAAAAAAGACTCCGAGGCTCTAGCCAAGCATCAGATTGAAGTACACACCGTGAGCACGATTTTATATCCCGAACCTTCCCCCATCTCTTCGGACTCCAAAGTCACGAAAATTAAAAAAGTTATTCCTGCTAGAAAGTGTCAACGAAATTCGGCCCGAGTTGTGAAATATAATGAGAGTTCATCTGAAGATGAGATGAGTACTGAATGTGTTGACGATGAAGATGCAACGGAAGATCTTAAAGTCAAAGTTGAAGTGAAATCGGAAGATGAATTTTCTGAAATTGAAGATTCTGATTTTTAAAAGTTTGATTTCGTAATTGCCATCGAGTAAATTATTATTTATATTTTGAACCAGTGCATTTATTATATCCTATATATTATGATGGTATGATATTTGGCGTTACTAGGATTGATTCTATAAAATGCAATGTGTAAATATTGTTAATTGAATTTTCTGTATTTATGAATTGATATGGGTATTAAATGCCATTTATTAAAGGTTCTTCGCATTTTACAGTGCTTTATTAAGTTTTTTTAACTGCGGTCTCTATACATACACCATACTTTTGTATTGATCAATGACCATACTATTTACCAACAAACATAGCTTCCCTGCCTCCTATAGGCATTTGCAATCTTTGTATCGCATTGTTAAAAATTGTTAATGGCATTTTATACATTAATAAATTGGGTTATTTACTATACTACTATGGTGTTTTATGTTCTCGTACGTGCTTTGCATGGTTGACTCAAGTTCATTTCATTAATCATTCTCATTAGTCATTCATTAATACCGATTGGTACACATAAATAAAACATACAAAACAAATAAAACAATCCTTATAATATTTTGTCTTAAAAAAACAATTTGCTCCCCATCCCCAATCCCCAACGCAAAGATTATGCCTGGCACAATGGGTAGAATCTAATATGAGGTTCTGCACACGGCCATAGCTTCTGCTGCGCGGGAAATGGTTTGGTTTAAATTTTTCTTATTTATTAGTGAGCTAAAATTTAGCTTAAGTTAAATCAAAATACAAACTAATAATAATATAGCTGAGCTGAATTTTATTGGTTTAATTCTTCTTATGCAAGAAAAAGGTTGGCTGGTGAAATTGTTAATTAAACTATTTAAATGAAGGAAAAACAGCGACCTCAATTGAACGACAAATTATATTTGATACTACATACTAGGCGATAATTAATATTTTTATCGCATGTATTTTACTAATTTTTGATTTGGCAATATATCCGTTATCAGTTTTTATTAATTATTATACAGTCTATTTATTCTTTTTATGATTAAAATCTGACGAATATGGTTTTACTGTAATTCTAGATCAAATAATCGCTTTAGTATTTAATCATTGTTTTTTAAATTACAACAGGTGACAGGTGATAGGAAGCTAACCATCTACAAATGACAAATGAATGCAGAATTATATTGAATTGGATGTTGGAGCTGAAGACTTTTAAGAAAAAGTGTACATTGATGGCGAGTTAACACTATCGAAATAATTAAATGCGATGTCGCTGGACAATTTTTATAGTCAGAAGTGTTTTTTATGCTACAGCAATTCCGTTCAAAAATGGCCCCAATTAAACTCTTCGGTGGTACTCCCCTGTTTGAAATACATTCCTCCAGATATCCGTCAAACTGTAGACTTGAATATTTTGGACCAGAACAATTCCAAAGGATTCTGTGAAATTTGCAGTCAGAATTTTGTAAAGCTTTCTAAACTCAGTTTTGATGTGGATGAGATTCAAAGAAAAATAAATAGTTTGGCAGAGTCTATATTGCCTCCCATGTCAGAAAAGCGAGAGAAATTCATAATGGACCTTTTATTTCNAGTCTATTGCCTCCCATGTCAGAAAAGCGAGAGAAATTCATAATAGACCTTTTATTTCGCAGCCAGGACCACCTCTGAACACATCGCTTGATTTTCCCTTTTCTTACAATAGTGAAACTGCGGCACATCAAAGCAAAAGAAATACAAGTTGGCCAAATGAAAACAGTAATGCAAATGTAGTAGATTACGACAAAGACTACTTCGATGGGGATTATAACAATGACGGAAAATCAAATGAAGCAGAAACGTCACCATCAAACCAGAAAGACTTGGAAACAATATCATCAGCATTTAATGTCACAGCGCCGTTGAAAACAAAATTTGGTAAGTTATTTTTACAGGTATGACGTCTTTTTAAAAGGAAATGGGAAAATACTGTAAAATGGTCAAATTAGTTAGCTAATGTACATAAAATATGTCACTAGCAAGCTAATTAACGAGCATAATTATTTCAATGATCGAATTTCAATTTATGCCATCCTTATTGTGATCAATAGAACTGTTGTCGTTGTTATAATTAATTTATTTTATTGCTATGCGATGTAATTTAAAATTTTGAGAAAAAAATAGTATTATGTCTTGTAAAAACGAAAGAAGACCATTTTTAAATGTAAATCTGGCATCTGGTCATTGGGACAATTAGTTAAACAACAACTAAACAATTAGCCGTACATTACATGCACATACTATGTATCAATCATATCACATTTTTCATTTCATAACGGATGCGTGACTTTTAAATAAATTTTCAGGTTCCAAAAAGTGCAATAAGCAGACGAAACCGAAATCCAATTTGCAAAATGTTTTGGACGGCAATTCTGGCTATGGATGTTCAACGTGTGGAAAGAAATTTTCTCGCTACACAATTTTGAAAAAACACGAATGCGGGAAACCAACGGTCGAGTGCGAAACTTGTGGACTGTCATTCTCCAGTTCGGGTGTATTGAAACTTCATACTCGCTCGCACACTGGCGAGAAGCCTTTTAAATGTGAAGAGTGTGATTTTGCTTGTTCGATCAAAGCCAATTTAAGAACTCACATGCAATCGAAGCATTCAAACGAAATGAATTTTGAGTGTGACATTTATGGAAAGAAATTTGCGTATGCAGTAGCTTTACACAAACATAAAGTGAGCCATAAGGAAACCGTGTCATACAAATGTGACGTATGTGACAAAAGTTTTAAAATTTTGCCTGATTTAAAAGCACATTTGGTTTCACACTCCACTGGATCCTCTCATCCGTTTGAATGTGACTTATGCGACAAAACATTTTCTGCTCCTACACTTCTAAGGAAACATAAAAGGAGGGTGCATTTTGGTAGGAGCTCATTTAAGTGCGAAATATGTGATAAATCATTTACTATTAAGGAATATTTGGCAAGACATAAGATAATACACACCAGAGAGAAGTCAATTCAGTGCAGCCAATGTGAAAAAAGATACCGAACAAGAGCTGACTTAAGAATGCACTTTGTCGCGGCTCACGACTATGGAAAAGAAATTACATGTGAAATTTGCGGCAAGACATACAGAAATGCCTTCACTTTCCAAGGTCACTTGCGTTATCATAACAAAAATAAAGCTCAGTGTGAAATCTGTGGGAAATCATTTGATAAAGGGGCTTTAAAAATTCACATAAAAAGTGTTCACGACGGAATCAAACCATACAAATGTGAAATTTGTGATAAGCACTTTGGTGATAAAAGGAGTCTACTTGGCCATGTAGCTCGTTTTTGTCACATATGCAAGATATTTCTACCCAAGAAGGACACCGAGGCTCTAGCCAAACATCAGGTTGAAGTACACACCGTGAGCACGATTTTGTATCCCGAACCAGCCCCCACCTCTTCCGAATCCGAAATGACGAAAATTAAAAAAGTAATTCCTGCTAGAAAGCGCCAACGCAAAACTGCCAGAGATGTAAAATATAATGAGAGTTCATCCGAAGATGAGACAAGTTCGGAAAGTGGTGATGATGACGATGGAATGGAAGATCTTAAAGTAAAAGTTGAAGTGAAATCGGAAGACGAATTTTCTGAAATAGAAGATTCTGATTTTTAATTATGTTGATTTTCTAATTGTCATCGAGTAAATTATTGTTTGTATTTTGAAACAGTGCATTTATACCATATTAGGATTAGAACGTTTTCGTACTTAACCTTGTCTCAATTTCATACCATACATACATTCCATACAATCATAACATGGTCTCAATCATAATTGGAAGGTATGTGGGGTATTACTATTGATTATTGATATAAATGTTGCAGTGAGTTTGTACAGTCGTTAAGCATATATAAACGCATTAGTAAGTTTGTAAAAAAGAGTACTTCGAAATTCCATAAAAGGCTCCATAAAAGTTTTTATGGTCATGTAAACCGCTTTTTTGAGAGACTTTGAAGTGTAAGATAAAAATATTCCTAAATATGTAATGTGATAATTATTAATTTGATTTTGAAAGCGGAAATTTGGATAAGTGACATTTCGAACGTAAAATGTAGTAGGTATCTATAAATAAGATTTTGGAGAAGTTGTTGCAAGCGTTTTACATGACCTTAAAAACTCGTACGGAGCTTTTTAGTACGTTTATATTATGCTTATCGACTGCAACATAATTATTAAAATGTATGTGTCAATACTGTGAATTGAATTTACTTGCTGTTATTTGTACAGGTAAATTGGGATATTAACTGCAGTTTATTAAAAGTTCTTCGTATTTTACAGTTTTTGTTCATATTTTAACTCGTAGGTATCCTTGTGACGAGGGAAATGAACGATGTAATGTTGCGAGGGTTTCTGCCGGACGGGAAATTGGTTGATTTAATTTCTTTAATATGCAATATAGGTATATATTCTTCCCAAAGTTAAATTGAAAATATGAAAAGAGAAACTGAAAAAAACGCATCGAAATTAATCCAAAATACTTTTTACGCATTCAATTCAGTTTGTTCATCGATATCCATTTACATATCAATAATTTACATCTGAAACGGCAAGAACGCCAACTATACGCCACAATGAATTCGTAATGTTTATGTAAGACATGAACTGAATAATTGTTAAGGTAACACCCAAACTATGTACTCGTAATGTTTTCGTAAAGTTACAGTTGGCCTCTACCTAAAAGCAATGAATTCGTAAAATTAAGGTTGGCGTCTACCTAAAATCAAAGAATTCGTAAAATTAAGGTTGCATGACCTCTAACTAGAAATAATAAATTCGTATAATTAAGGTTGGACTTATGTTCTAATAGGCGCTCAAAACGGTCACTCTCAAGCCATGTCATTTATTTAATTTATATCCGTCTTATAACATCTGTCATTCTCCGCCCCCGATTTCTATTGCAATTGACAGAATGTGATATTATTATTATAAGGTAGTAGAGGTACTGTACACGACCATAGCTTCTGCTGACCGGGAAACGGTTTCGTTTAAATCTTTCGTATTTGGTGAGCAAAACTCATAAGTTAGCGTAAATCAAAATAGTATAGCTTAGCTATTTAACTACCAATTAATTTTATGAGTATGATTCATCTCATGCAAAGTAATGCGAACTGGTGAAATTGTTAATTAAACTTTTTAAATGAAGTAAAAACAGTGAACACAGTTCAATAAGTCATATTTGATTTGGTTATAGGCGATAACTAATATTTGTGTGCATATTTTATTCTCACGTATTCAGTATTGCCATATTTATTCTATTAATCATCAAAACCTGACAAATATGGCCTTAATTTTAGTTTAAATAATTGAGTTAGTAACTATTTAATCAATGTTTTTAATTTGCAATAGGAAACTTTAACCATCTGCAGATGAATGCATAATGGGATGTCAGTCGGAACTGAAGACTTTCAAGAGAAAAATATCTTTAAATACTTTGATAGCAGCCAACGACATCGAAATAATTAATTGTGATGTCGCTGGACAATTTTAAGAGCCAAAAGTGTTTTTTATGCTACAGCAATTCCGCTCAAAAATGGCCGCAAATAAATTCTTCGGTGATAGTCCCCTGTTTGAAATACATTCCTTCAGATATCCGTCAAACTGTAGACTTGAATCTGATGGGACAGATCGATTCTATTATTCGATTCTGCGAAATTTGCAATCAGAATTTTGAAAAACTTTCTAAACTCAGTTTTGACGTGGAAGAGATTCAAAGAAAAATAAATAACTTGGTCGAGTGTATTGTTTCGCATGTCCGGAAAGAGAGAGCTAAAAATGGATATTTTCGGTCCCAGCAAGGACCACCTATCAACAAATCAATTGATTTTCCTTTTTCTTCCGATATTCAAGCAGCGGGACATGAAAGCAAAATTAATACAAATTGGCAAAGTGAATACAGTAATTCAAATGCAGTCGATAACGACGAAGACTATTTCGATGCCGACTGTAATGATGAAGCAGACTCAAATGAGGGAGAAACGTCCCAGACTAAACGGAAAGACTTGGAAACTGTGGAATCAGCATCTAAGGTTACATCGCCATTGAAATTAACATTTAGTAAGTCATTTTTACTAGTGATAACATCTTTTCGAAATAAAATTTTGAAATTCTGTAAAATAGCCAAATTAGTTAGCCAATGAGTACAAAATATATCAGCAGCTACTTAGCTAATAATAAGCATAATTTCAATTTATTTGCATTTATTTAATTGATTTCAATTTATTTGCATCCTTCTTTTGATCAATAGTATACTTAACTTTGTTGTTATTAGAAATGAATTAATTTGTGTGGCTATATAGATGTATATGTGGTGGAATGCAAAGGTGAGAAAATATTTCTTGATGGATTTATTTTTAGGCTCCAAAATTCAGTGCAAAGAGCAAAGGAAACCGAAGTCAAATTTGCACAAACTTTTGGACAGCAATTCCGGCTATGGATGTTCAACGTGTGGAAAGAAATTTTCTCGCTATACCATTTTGCAAAAACACGAGTGCGGGAAACCAACGGTCGAGTGCGAAACTTGTGGTACTGTCATTCTCCAGTTCGGGTGTACTGAAACTTCATACTCGCTCGCACACTGGAGAGAAACCTTTTAAATGTGAATTGTGTGGTTTTGCTTGTTCGATCAAAGCCAATTTAAGGACTCATATGCAATCGAAGCATTCAAAGGAAAGAAATTTTGAGTGTGATATTTGTGGGAAGAAGTTTGCGTATCCAGTAGCCTTAAACAAACATAAAGTTTTCCATAAGGAAGCGTCGTACAAATGTGATGTATGTGGGAAAAGTTTTAAAATGTTATTTCAATTAAAAGTACATTTGGTTTTACACTCTACTGAATCCGCTCGTCCGTTCGAATGCGACTTATGCGACAAAACATTTATATCTCCTGCAAGTCTATGTACACATAAAAAAAGGGCTCATCTCGGTGATGGCTCATATAAATGTGAGATTTGTGAGAAAACACTTTCTACGATCGAATCTTTGGCAAGACATCAGATGGTGCACACAGGGGAAAAGCCATTTCAATGCAGTCAGTGTGGAAGTCGGCATCGTACACAAAGTGATTTAAGAAGTCACGAGCACATGCATGAGGACAACGGAAATTTCTCATGTGAGATCTGTGGAAAAACTTACAAAAGTTCATATCGTTTGAAAAAACATTTAGTACGCTATCACGCGGAAAAGGTTCAATGTGAGATCTGTGGAAAATCATATGACAAGGGGAATTTAAAATCTCACATAAAAAGATGTCACGACGGAATTAAACCTTTTAAATGTGAAATTTGTGATAAACCCTTTGGTGATAAAAGGAGCTTCCTTGGCCATGTTGGTCGCTTTTGTCACATTTGCAAAATATTTCTACCCAAAACAAAACCCGAGGCTCTAGCCAAACATCAGGTTGAGGTACACACCGTGAGAACGATTTTGTATCCTTCCGACTCCAAAATCACGAAAATTAAAAAAGTAATTCCTGCTAGAAAATGCCAACGGAAAGCGGCCAGAGGCTTAAAATATAACGAGAGTTCATCTGAAGATGAGATGAGTTCGGAATGTGTTGACGATGAAGATGCAATGGACGATTTTAAAGTAAAAGCTGAAGTGAAATCGGAAGACGAATTTTCTGAAATTGAAGATTCTGATTTTTAATTATATCGATGAATTAGAAATAATTGTCATCGAGTAAATTATTATTTGTATTTGAACCAGTCCATTCATTATAGCATTACGATGTTTTCGTATTTAGCCTTTTTTTAAATAAGTACATAATTGGAATGCATTTGACGTTTTACGATTGATTATATATTTGTGAAAATATTGTTATTTGAATTTGCTGTAATTTATAAATTGGAATATTAACAGCAATTCAGTAAAAACAATTATTCGTATTTTACAGTTTTTTTCGATTTTTTTAACTCGACGGCGTCTATACTACATATCTACGACACTTTTAAGGATCTCCCTTTTAAGGAAAGGGAAGCTTGCATGCAAAATTACAACGCGGCTCTATTTGTATGTATTCTGTTGTACTCGACTTGGGCAATTTCTTGTCGATGAATCTCCAGTTCTACTACAGCTACAGTATCCAACAAGGTGTCATAAAATAGGCAATTTCATAACTTGGTTTTTATGCCTAAGGCCACATTTTTTGAACAGAAACATAATCTGTTTCTCTGAATCTGATCGTGAACAGGGCAGAAAAAAATTATTTCAAAAATATCTTAAAATATTTATACATAAGTCTTATCTGGGGTTCAAATCAAAGGGTAGCTTTACAATTCAAAATTATAGGATAATTTATTATTTGAATAATTTTGTTCAAATGTTTAACATTTAATTTTCATGTTTAGAGTTGGGCAGATTATATAAACTGAAGAGATTACAGAGATTATATAAACTCACTTTTAAACATTGACAAAGTCAGACAAAAAATTAGAATGCATCCTTCCGGTAGAAAGCGTATCCGAACCTATTTGTAAAAAAATATTCGTTGAGTCTTAATAATAAACGTTTTTTATAGTGTAAGGCATAGAATACAGTGTACTATTAGATTTCAATTCTCGTTAATCCAAATCTACTCATTTTCTCAATTCTCCTAAACCCAAAATTATTCCTTAAAAAATTAAGTCCATATTATTATTGGCATCCGATAATTTTTAGAAAAATTCTGTTACATTACGAAACAAAGTGTTGTACGCAAATTTTAATTTGGATTCAAATTTAAAAAATTATTTCACGATGTAAGCAATAATTTGTATTGTGTATCTGTATTTTGCCAAAAAAACGCATTTAAAACGCATGCAAAAATCTTGAATGTTTTTTTATTTTTCAGAGAAATAGTAGTAAAATATTTTCTTATTTTAAAACTACCTTACTATGTATGTTGCACACCTATGGTTTTAGACGACGGTAACTTACCCCCTCTTCAAATTGTTTGCTTAAAGTTGCATTGCATTGTGGGTCTTCATGTGTGATTGCAAGGCAGCTGAAACGACAAAACTTTCAGAGCAGATGTAACATGTAAATGACGTCCCGTCCATGGCCAATTTGACGGCAACCATTTGTCGTCCATTCATTTCAGCAGCGTGTGTTTTCATGTGCACTTGAATGAAACATTGTCCTTTGAACACTTTTCCGCATATCCCACATTTATAAAAATCTGCCGTCCCGTCTGAATTAGCGACATTCCGTCGGATGTTCAATTCCGGTTTGGTAACCCGTTCTTCAACATTTTCACGTCGTGCTCTTTTAGCTAAATTGTCATCCATTCCTTTTAAATTATTAAAAACATTCTAATAAGTTAAAGAGCCCAAGACAGAAATTGAATTTATATTTCTCCTTTTTTAGATCCTTTTTTAAATAGATAAGGAATAAGGATACTGAACGAGTTGTCGTATCGCAAGATTAGTGAAAATTTATAGGCTAGGGAGGGTTTCCCAAATACATTACTACAGTATATATAGTAAATACCTACACTTTATTTTACTTTTTTGTAGGGAACAAATTTTTAAAACGGAAATCAAGATTTTCTGTAAATGGATGGCTTGAGGGTTATTATCCCGCAGAAATTTAAGGCTGTTCAACAGTTTTTATAAGTTTTAAACAATCATTTTTTAGAAGAGATTAGCCACAATTCCAAAAAAAGACATTGCACTTACTAACAAAACAATTGCATCATGCCTATGATTTTGACGAGGTACATAATTTCCTGACCTGCATGAGTTTTCAGGTGATCCTGCAGGAAACCCTGCCATGCTTTACCACAAATGGTACATGTGTCCAGTTTTTCAGGATTATCTTTTTGACGCGCATTTTCACTGACACGTACATCAGATTCAGATTTTGTCCGTTTTTCAGTGCCAGAATATCTGCCGTTTGTATGGATAACATCACCTATAAAAATATAAACTCAAAGTCAGAAAATTTCAGGCTCACTCCAAAACTTGTTGTCCGTTTTTCAGTGCCAGAATATCTGCCGTTTGTAAGGATAACATCACCTATAAAAATATAAACTCAAAGTCAGAAAATTTCAGGCTCAATCCAAAACACAATTGAGGTTCCAATGTATACCAAAAGGTTAATAATTTTAAATAATATTGGTTGGAATAAATAATCAGCTATACTTAGACAATAAGGGCTCTTGAAAGGGACTTTTCTTCCGCCACTTTTGAATGTGAAATTGGGAAGAGTGAAAATGTGTCAAGATGAACCGATAATCTACCAACAATTTAAAAATTTTCATCTGAAACGCTGTCAGAATTTTTTGACGCCTTTTTATTTGAGTTGCATCAAAATTTGTGACGCGCTTTTTGACTTTCAGATGAAAATTTAGAAACTGGTGGAAGATTGTGAGTCTCAACTTTCATCCAATACACATCAAGTTATTTAATATCTGGGGATTGGGAAAACACACATCTGGACCAAGTAACACCAACAACAAAAACTATTTCTGTGTCTGGTTATAGTTATATTGATTATGTGACGTTTTATATTTGTAAATGCTTCATATGTATGTAGTAAACGAAATATTATGTAATGTAAAATATATGGAAATAAACAATTAAACTTTTATAAGTCGCACCAGTTTGTACTGCTGCATTGAGATCATAAGTAGAAGTGAACCCTGTCACCACTTCGTCGGACTCTTCCTCCACACCTACAGATGATAAAAAATATTAGTTTAAATTGCCGGGATCAGAGAACGAGTATATTAATAATACTATAAAAAGTACCTACTCAACTTAATTTTATATTTATTACCTTTTGAAATGGTAGGGACTGGTATCGTTCGTTTTACCGGATGACGAAATTCTATGTGAGCTTGTAACGAAGAATCAAAAGGGAAGCATTCTCCACAGATTTTACACTTAAAAGATTTTTTTGTAGAAAAACATTTTCCACATGTCTCGCATTTAAGTGTCTGACATTTATGGTCCTTGTCTTTCGTATGATTTTGCATAAAGTGATCCTGCAGAAGATCTTCTCGCACGAACTCAATCCCGCATACGCTACACTTGTGCAGTTTGTCATTAACTTCATCCCCAAAGATACTGTCGGTGCAGTATGATTCATAGTTCGCACTTTGGTTCCCTCCAGTTCCGAACGGAGAGTTCTGGGATTCAATGGTAGCCGAATATTCATCAGGTTCCTCTAGAAACACAATTAAAATTCTTCACTGTGCTTCTGAAAAACATGGACTTTAGAAAAATTTAAATTGCAGCAAAATTTTTAAAAATCATTACAAAAATTATAGAATGTAGTTTTAGCACAATGTTGGTCAAGAGTTATTTTTCAACAATCTGCACCGGAATGAAAAAATTGTGATCATTTTGTTTATTCATTTATTTGTTATTTTATTTGAAAATATCCAAGTGAGCCTACGGAGACTGATGTGAAATAAAGTAGAATAAAAATATGGATCTATTTATCTGTTCCATTTTAATTTTTAATGCGCGATTTCAAAGAGTTCTTACCAAATTCCGCATTGGAATAAACTTCAGTCTTCATTTCAATTTCAATCGAAGACGTGGCAAGTCCTGTAATATATAAAAACAAAATAATAAATCCTTTTTCGAAATGATTCATTGTTGCATTTTCTAACTCTAACAAATAATAAATTGCAAATTCTGAGTGTATACAACTATTTTTTAAACTACTTATTCGGTGGATTTTCCTCACCGTTTCTAAAATAGGATCTCACGGTATCTGAGACAGAATTTGTCGGTAGACCATCTTCGTTACAATCATTGCCAGCTACAATTTCTGCTTTCACGGATTGCAAAATTGTATTTTTCACTTCATTTTGTAGTTTTTCATAACGCTCTTGCAATAACTTGATATGATTGGATATACTCTGAGCGTCTTCCGTCAGTGAAGAACAGGAATCACAACAATTAACTGCTGAATTCAGGTCATCAAAACTGTTAAATGAACGGCAAATATCTTCTGGTATTTTCAACAATTTTCGAAGGAGAAATTCCATTTGTGTTGAATGTTTCAAACTATCTTCTTCATTCCGTTCATCTGAAAAATTAAAAATCAATAAATAAGAACATACCAGATACAAATGACTAAGGGTAAATAGGAGCAAGATTCAATAATGATAATTGAAAACGGAAAAAATTGCATACATTCAGCAGTAATTTTCACATCATCAATCATCTATGAATAAGCAAGAAGTTGTAAACCAAACGTGAGGATATAAACGGCATAACTCATTTAATTTGTGATTCTCTGTCGTAGGTGATGCTAAACAATAATCTAATTTTATTTTTATTTGTTTTCTCTGGCTGGTGCCTGAATGATGAATGAAAACAATAGTTATTTTGATTCATGATTTCTTACCTGGATCATTAACAATATCCACTCCAGCGACATTCCACTTGCATTTTTCTGGTGAGCATGTGCTAAGGCACAGCACACATCGCAAGGGTTCCATGTTTTGAAATTTCAAGTCCTATAAGTAATGATTGGATTCATCGGTAAAATTTTGAGTTTACAATTTCTGTTG
>JABASI010002972.1:0-17848 GCA_019776505.1 Tomocerus nigrus | reverse complement strand
TAAATTTGCCTAGCAGCCTAATATAATGATTTTAGCAATATGACGGCGGAAAGAATCGGAGAAAGCTCTTTCGTAGGCATTCATTGACATAAGCTGACTGCAACTTTTGCGGAACATTTCCAGGGGCAGTGTGATACTTACATTTAACGTTTTAGCATTGTATGGCTTAGAGTTACATTACAGGGACATGTAAAAGTTCTCATTCAGAATCGAAGATATCTAAGCTGGCAGCTTTCTAATCAGAGTGCAACATATATTGTTATGGGAAGCAACCACTTATTTTCTGTGTTAAATTAAATGGAGTGTATTATCTTGCTATGAATACGTTCTGAAAGTAGAATAAACTCTGAAATTATTTCATTCTTATGTACTGGAATTCTACTGGAGGAAGGGAAATTCAATGGACTTATATTATATACGAATAGCATTTTGTGTGCGCCAAGATCTAGTTGCCAACATTAGTATAGCGTATAACGTCATATACTGAACTAACTTTACAGAAATGGTGTGTGTACTATGGCAAAGACCAACTATACTGACTACTGTGCATTAGTATTTAATTCCGTGCCTAATTCATTATTTATGTTTACACAGGAAGAAGGAGCTGAAGCAAGTAAAATAAGTTTCGTTACAAAAATGGTGAATATGTTGAACATTGTGAAAAAACTGGAGCCACCAGAACCACCTCCTCCGGAAGAAGAACCAAAAGAAGTCCTCCCAGAAGGTATATATACATATAAAGCGTCATTAGGAAGTTCATGAAATCCTTTTACTTGCCTAAGAATTAATTTAACCTATAAATCAATGTCTTGCAGAGATTTTTAGGAAGGTACTTACGAAAACGATTGTCCGATGGGCGGAGGAAAGCCATTTTGAAAAATCACTTTTAGTAAGAGAAATGTTTGGGTGAGTTATGTACATTTCTACGATTGCACTCAGTTCATGCCAGTAGATGTTAATGAACGTACTCAAGTTAGTTATATAATTGTTTAGATTGCTGCTTCGCCAATACGACACGGTGGGAGAAGTGATTAGAGCTTTGGAGAAAACTTACATCTTCAGCAGTCACACCGTTACTCATTATAAATTCAATGTGGGTAGGTCTCAGTCGCATTCGAGCCTTGTTGCCAGTTCAAATGTCACAAGAGGAAGAGCAGCTTATGAGAAAACTGCTTTGGTACACATACAAAAAAAAACCTTTCTAAATTCAATTTCTAACAATGAGCACTCCAAACGTAACTACATGGAAAATAAAATACTTGTAAATAGATTTGTTCTATACATATTTCTGTGTATTTATATATTATTATAGGGAGTTAGTCAACAATCACATTTTCTTTCAACATCCTGACTTAATCCGTATTCTTCGAGTTCATGAAAATGTAATGGCATTGATGATGAATACATTGGGGAGAGCTCAAGCTCAATCAGAAGCTCAGTCCGCACAATCTCCTGGGGCAGAGGGAGAACAAGCACCAAAGGAAAAAGTATGTTGACATAATTTGTAATAGTACTGTACTGTTGGTAGTAGTAGTGAGTGGGCGAACGGCAAATTGTATTTTCATTTGGAATGTCATTGAATTCTTTTGATGTTCGTAGGATACTTCTTATGACATGGTGGTCGGTTGTTGTCGTTTTCTGTGCTACTTCTGCAGAACCTCCAGGACAAATCAAAAGGCCATGTTTGAGCATTTGGGCTTCTTGCTAGAGAACAGTAACATTCTTTTGTCTCGGCCCTCGTTGCGAGGAAGTACACCTCTGGATGTAGCCTACTCATCTCTTATGGACAATACTCAACTGGCTTTGGCCTTAAGGTATGCTATACTTTTCTTTGACAAATACTCAAGTACAAGGTGTAACATGTAATAGGTTCTTTGACGTGTATGAAACATTCATGAGTATAGAAATAGAAAGCGCTCGGGGAAAGCGAAGAAAGCATCAGGGTATACATTCTTCGTAGTATTTAATATGAAAAGAAACTAAAAGATTATAATATATGGATTGAGACTTCAGTGTTCTTTTTGCATTCGCATATGCACTTTCGTTCTTAAAAATATTAATATAAATATGTAAACAGATTTAAGTTTTAAGTGACTGAGAATCTATAAAGATTTTATTTCTGTATTTATATAGATTTATACTACAACTATCTCTGTCGCTATTCTATTTAGATATTATGACATTTATGACATCGTTCATTTTATATTCGTAAACCACCTTAGGATTAAGTTCTCGTAGCATTCATTCGCATTCCCTCGCCACGTTGGAGTCCTTCCATGTAGGTAATTTAATTTCGTAAATGAAGATATCACTTTTTCACGCTTGACTCAATTAAACTCAATTTATGCCTACATTTTTTGTGAAATCTGACAGCAAAATGAACATATTACACTCATACGAAGCAAATTGTCTATCTACAAGAATTTTGTGTAATAGGCTAAAAGTGTAAGGCTGGTCTGGTCGATTGAAGTGTTCGTATTCTATAATGACTCCAACAGAAACAAATAGATGAGACAAAATAGGATTATTTTTCAATTGTGCTAAAAGGATGTCTTCTGGTTGTAGTTCACATCTCTCATATAATCGTGCTGAAGAATTGTATTGTAGATTTTGATAGATGTCTTCTAATTCTACTACTTGACTCTCCTTCCGTCTCCATATATAATATATTGGACATGCAGAGTTCCAAACCTTTACATATTTTCTGAAAAAGTCGCAGCATTCTTGACTGTATTTATTTTCGAATTTCGGAACTAAATTTGGAAAGTCTATATGGACTCTGTGAGCGAAAGATGGTTGTGATAAGAATTTCTTCGGTATTAGTCTTGTATTCTCAATTGCAATAATACAAGGAATGGCAAAATCGATCAAAACCACCTATACGTTAACGAAAGACACATTAAAAAAGATTAATATTACCAATAACTTCAATAGCTAAAAATGTTACACAGCTACCTATAAGTTGGTGACTCCTAATTCGTTAATTGTGGCATATTTTTCAATTGTTTTCAAAGCTAGCCATATATAAACAAATATATACCTTAATGTTTGGAAGGACTTGTGTAACGATGGCTCTGTACCAATATGCATCATCGGATTGTCCTGTTAGACGGCAAAAAACAGCTATAAACAATCCTGGCTTGATAGTGCTTTCATCCAAAGGACATTCATTTTTTACGTAGTGACACAAACGACTCATCATAAACATCAGGGCAGGAATTTGTTCTTGGATTTGAACAAAGACACAAGTGGGACTTCTAGCCATAGTGATCTTTACCCAGCACAGATTTTTCCGAATTTCCATCGGCATAAATTTCCGATATTCTAAGAAAGTTTTTAAATAATTAGTCATTATATGCCTAAATGGTTGTCAATGAAGTGTGTGTGAAAAGAAGCAGCGATAATTATTCATGTCAGTACCAGTAGCATTGGGGTCCCATTCAGTATAGTAGTCACGCGTTTTCTTCCACAATAATGGCGAAGATTTGTTCATGAACACTGGGCTGATTTGTGGACTAGAAACTATATATTTCTGAAACTTCTGCAAATCGTTCCACCCTCCAGCGCTATATTTAAGAAAGCTTTCTTAGTTAAACTTCACTTTCACTTTAGTCCCAAATAATATGTAAAAATCGGTGAACCTCTTACGCTATTCCATCTGCAGTAGCTAAATTTAATTCGCATAGTTTATGTTGTAGAGAGTTTGGGTTTCTTTCTCTATCGTATGTTTCTTCTAGTAATATCACTCCTAGATTCAACCGCATGCCTACGTTTTTAATCGGTATTGTATCGCTTGTCACAATAACTCCTGTCATGATTGCTTTTTCCGGAGCCAGTTTACTAAATTCATCAATGGCATTTTGGGACCATGCTGGTTGTCCATTGTGATTTTTCTTGTCGGCTAAGATGTGAACTAAATGACACCGATGAGCTTCTGGCGGTTGTGAGCAAAATTGCGGAAGTAATTTTCTAAGGTTGTCAAATTCGACAGTGTTGTAGGTTCCCAAGTCCCAGTAATAGATTTGGCACGTCTTCTTTTCATTGTCTGAAGTTATGATTTGAACTCGATTCCACGAAGAGTTTGCAGATAAGTAGTAAGCATAGCACTGCAGAGGTTCCACTCGCCCTTGACGCTATTACAAGCAACAAAACGTAATTTTAATATATTATGTAGAATATCCACTTTTCAGTACCTACATGCAATTAGAATAAAAATTAGATTTAACATTTGACTGATCTTACTCACAATTGTCAGTCTCCCACGGTCTAAACCATCGTAAAAGTTTTGCATCTTTTCTTTCCATTTATCCAAAGAATTAGCTAATTTGACAGTAAAATAACTGGGAGTAACTACTTTAACTATTTGCCATAGTTTGGTCTTGTCGAAAAGGACGGCAGTATTTTCCTTAATTGTAACCTGCAATAGATTTAAATAATAATTAAGTTTTATATGAAGTCGATTTAAAGTATATTTGTGTTAATTAATATAGGATAGGACTAACTTTTTGGATATCGTCAGGAGTTAATCCATATCTAATGTCTTGGCTCCAATCTGTAATTATTCTCTGTGCTCTTTCGTTTATAGTCATTCCAACACTATCAATTTCCCATAAATTAACTTCTACAACGCCATTTTTATCTACTCGAACCATTTCTGCATTTAAGAAATCAAGGCTTTCCAAAAGCTGAATAAATCCTTTGTTGATAGATTCGTTTGAGTCCCATTCAGCATCATCCTTCGATATTCCAGCGAGAGCTGCATGAAAACATAAACCCGGATGGTCCCACAAGTTTCCTGGAAGATGTCTTAGCCTGTGTCACACAGTAATATTATGTACTTTACAAACTTGAGAAACTATATTATTATGGTACACAGACCACTGAATGATTTACTGAGGTTTCTAGGCATTTTTTTGAATTAATATGAATTTCTATGGAGTACCTTCATAGAAAATCTTAGAACTTAAACATAGAAGTTGTTCCTTACCTATCGAAGCGCAATGCATGGCATGTGTCCCCTAGGTCAGGATAAACCACCGATACACTTTCTCCACAGTATACTTCGATCACTTTTGCCCGGTGCCAGTTACCATCTTCGTCGATAGCAGCAACCCAACCACCTTTTAATTCTTCTAATTCATCCGATTCAATTTCTTCAATTTTCTCTGTATCTACTAAACTCTTTAACCAATTTTGTGTTATTGCATGAATGTAAACATTTCTTCTCGGCATCAAATAAAACTTGTGAGGACCTTCTCCAGACGTGATACGAGTTATATTTATGCCGGTTACATCCTCGTCTGGAGCAAACCACAAAGAAAAATATGTGGGTGGAATAATATCAAACCGACTGACTGCCATACACTTCTTATAAATAATAACCAATTGCTGTTCAAAATCGCTTAAGGTTTCTTCTGCTAACATTAACGGTGGGGATGGAATGTCTTCTAATGATACACCGGGATGGACTTCGGGTGGCGGTTTTGGCGAAATCATCTCGACCTCATCTGATCCTCCTGCAATAGCAATTCCAAAGCGGTTATGATAATTTTTTGGAAGCATTTTAGTAAAGAACTCTTCCAATTCTTCTTTGGGCTCATCTTTTCGATAGTAACGATTCTTCCTGGAATTGCTTGTCTTGCTCGTCGGCGACGGAGACTTTTCTTTACGTTGCTCCGGAGTTGTATTTTCTGAAATATCAGTCCATGGTTTCTTATCCGACTCATATGCAATCTTCCTAGGCTGAGTAATGAATCCCGGTTGAGATATCGGTGTTTCTGGGAATTCTCTGTGCATTTTGATCATTCCTACAACAGCAGCCTCGCTTTGTATGTTATACACTCCGCGACCTCGACCTAGTCCTCGACCACGACCACGACCGATGTTAAAGTTGAAGGGAAACATAGCTGTATATAAAGTTTTCACGCGTCTAAAAGAGAAATAAAAGTATGTAGATCTTTAAATATATTATACTGCCCAGTTAGCCTCAGTTCTGCTTCTATTATCAATTATACTAACTATTACCATTAGATGTTAAAGGTTGGTTGAATGAAATAGATAAAACCGTAATTATAATCATTTATGGCTTTTAGTCATTAGTTGTTAGTACAAAGGGTATAAAGTAAAAGTGTTCGTCATTTGTTACCTCAGCTTTCCCTGCTCTCGCTCTCACCTTTATTTTTTAGTAGTTGATCAGCTGCCACTTCCAAACTGCTATAGGTATTTCCGTTTCTTTTGACAAATATTGACATAATTAGGATTGAGTAGTGAGTGTCGTCGAGTACAGATGTTACCAACAAAAATGACAGACAACAGAGATCGAGCAAGACTGTGTAATTGCACAGCCAGCAGATTGCATATGAATTACTGTTTATATCGGAAGAACAAAGTCATTGAACTTTGTATTTACTACTCACTATTCACTATTATCGCTATAGACGATTTGCATAACTGGTGTCGGCCGCCGTAGTGTATATGGAGGGCGGAGGGACACGGACACTCCTATCTTTTAGTCTCTTTAGGTACAGTACAGGACGCGACGCGACGGTATGGTATCATCGGTTACAAGCATACAATATAATATGATACAATCAACAATACCGTCATATGTGCTAGTCCGCGCGGGCCTCCCGCTTTCTCCATTGAAATGCTTGTAAAAATACCAAAAAAACACAAATAGTAGTAATGAGTTTTGTGGTGTTTTTCAACACTTTAGCGCGTAGCAGTTCTAGCACAAATAATGAATTATCATTTCATATGGGGACGTACTTGAATGTATTGACTATTGACTACATTGAAATTAACGTTACCTAATAACTGTCGAATGAAAAAATGTAATTACCTAATATTTATGTTGTTTATTACAGAGAAAATTTGCTGGAGAAAATCGCAGTATACTTATCCAGGACTGGGTTGCAATCTAACTCGGATCTTGTTGAGAAAGGTTATCCTGATTTAGGATGGGATCCAGTTGAAGGGGAAAGATATTTAGATTTCTTACGATACTGCGTTTGGATCAGTGGTGAAAGTGTGGAAGAAAATGCCAATCTTGTTATCCGATTACTCATTCGACGACCCGAATGCTTGGGTCCCGCATTGCGAGGGGAAGGAGACGGCCTGTTGCAAGCTATCATTGATGCCAACAAAGTAAGACTTTAATTAAAATAGACGATTTGCATAACTGATGCTGGGAGCACTCTTTAATAACGGACTGTATGATGGTATTGGTATCGGTTACGATACAAATTTCATATCACTATACATTTTTGTGCATCTAGATGTAACATTTGAAATATAAACATTTAATTGTTTATTATCCATTGCCTTAGACCAGATAATATTTTTCTTTTAGATGTCTGACAGACTTGCTGCCCGTGATAGTGGACGCCTGGATGGTGCAGCTGTTGACCATCCGGTACCGGAATCCGAGGACGATGAAGACTACATTGATACAGGAGCTGCTATTTTGTCATTCTACTGCACATTGGTAGACATCTTAGGACGTTGTGCTCCTGACTCAACAGTAATTGCGCAGGTATATGACGGAAAAGTATTCGGCACTAATCGGCAGTATAGTTGTCGCTCATGTCATGACTCATGAGTGTATATATGCATAATCGAGAGTTTGTTGTTTGGAATTTTTTCTATAATTTGACATGTATTTCAGGGGAAAAATGAGTCTTTACGGGCGCGTGCTATTTTACGATCTTTGGTACCGCTTGAAGATTTGCAAGGAGCCCTTAGCCTTCGATTTACGCTCCAAAACATGCAACCTCCTGGTGAACCTCATAAAAAGGACATGCCTCCAGGTAAAAGGCATCTAATGAAAGAAAGTATTTTAGAAGCTTTAATTGGGAAAGAATTAAAACATTAAAATGCCGGTTTTATTTTTGACTGCTAGGACTGGTTCCTAATCATAAACAGAGTATCGTTTTATTCTTGGAGAGAGTGTACGGTATTGAAGAAAGAGACTTGTTCTTCCGGTTATTAGAAGACGCTTTCTTACCCGATCTTCGTGCAGCTACAATGCTGGATAAGGTGCTTTGTAGTTTTGATTTTTTATTAAGTATGTATTCAAATAGTGGACCTTACCTTTAGTATAATTTATCTTGTTGGAACGATGGTTATGATAATTTATTTTCACTTTTGTAAACATTGTAGAAGGACGGCGGAGATTCTGAGATGGGATTGGCATTGAATAGGTACATCGGAAATTCCATTTTGCCACTGCTGATTTCTCATTCTCGTTTTTACGCTGAAGCTGATAACTACGCCAGTCTTTTGGACGCTACCCTTCACACTGTCTACCGTCTTTCAAAGAACAAAATGCTAACCAAAGGCCAGCGTGAAGCGGTTTCTGACTTCCTTGTTGCCTTGACCAGGTCATTTGAGTTCAAACGTTGTAAAATGAACATTCTTGAAATTGGAATTGAGTGACTAAATAAAATGCTAAATCATTGTAATTACAGAGAAATGCAGCCAAATATGCTGTTAAAACTTTTGCGTAAACTTACTGTGGATGTCTCTCAATTATCTGAATACACTACAGTAGCGTTGCGGGTAATTTTTTAAAATTACATGGGGAAGTTTATCCCGTTATTAATTACTAATATTATGTAGACCGAAAATTATTGTATATTTGCTGATTTATTGTAGCTGCTTACGTTGCACTATGAAAGATGTGGCAAATATTATGGATCTACTGGAGGACAAGGGGCGTATGGAACGTCAAGTGAAGAAGAAAAACGGTTGACCATGATGCTATTTAGTAATATTTTCGAGTCTCTTGCAAAAATGGATTACGATCCTGACCTTTTCGGAAAGGCTTTGCCTTGTCTAAGTGCCATTGGATGTGCTCTTCCACCAGACTACAGCTTGTCAAGTGCTTTAGATGGAGATTTGTTCCGAAGTACGTCCGGTGAAGGCGATGGCCCTTATAATCCGGAACCAATTCAAACCGCTGAGTAATTTTACATGAAACAGTTCACAGTCATGTTTAATTATTTTAATTATTGTTGGGCTAATTTGATTTTCGGCATTTACTTAGTGTACAAATAACTGCGGATACCAACAATTTGATAGTGAAGTTTTCCGAACATTATCATGATGCCTGGGCTAGCAGAAAGTTTGAAAACGGTTGGAAACATGGTGAACCATATTCATGGGCTGAAAAAATTCATCCTCGACTTAAGCCATACAGCAAGCTTAGTGAATATGTAATTCTTCAAAACTATCACCTAAAAATAATTATTTAAATATTTGAAAATGTGAAGCGAGTTCCAAAAAAAATTATTAACATTATCCTATGTACATTATTTCATAATATGAACAGGAAAAAGAGCGATATAAAGAACCTATCAGAGATGCCTTGAAAGCCCTGTTGGCTTTGAATTGGGTCATTGAACAAGGAGACTCTGAAGCCGGTAGAGGCGGGGGAAGACGCTCATCAAAAGCCAGCGTGGTATGTTTTATAACAAAGAACGTTAAAAGTACTTGAACATTTTTCTATATTCTGTTCTGTTATATATTCTGTTATAGCATGGGGATCAGGGTTCCTACAATCCTCACCCTGTGGACATGGCCAATTTAACTCTCAGTCGAGAAATGCAAAACATGGCCGAACGTCTGTCTGAAAATGCTCATGATATTTGGGCTCAGAAGAAAAAGGAGGAAATTGAAACCAATTGTTAGTCAATAATATATTTTAAAATAAGGGGTGGATAATTGTATGCTATAATAAGGCTGTACTAAATAAATATGTTTGTTGTAGTTGGTTGTCCTCATCCTCAATTGGTTCCCTTCGATCTTCTCACTGATAAAGAGAAGAAGAAGGACAGAGAGCGTTGTCAGGAGCTGTTAAAGTATATTCAGTTCCAAGGCTACAAACTTTACCGTGCCAAAGTTAACCAAGGGGATAACTTAGATGTCAGTGGCACTTCAGCAGCTGCTTTAGAACGTCGCTTTGCATACAGTCTACTGGAGAAGCTGTTGCATTATTTGGACATTTCATCCGTCAACATGAAATCTCAAGTTCCTTCTATGAACTACAGCCGCAGAAGTGGATTTAAGGATACAACTCGAGATGTGAAATTCTTTTCCAAGGTATCCTGCAGGATCGCTTGACCATGATCATTTTTAAAACTGTTATGACAAATATATGTTCAAATATTTTATAATATTATTTTAAAATAGGTTGTCTTGCCCCTCATGGAAAAATACTTTAGCACACAGCGAAACTATTTCATAGCTATTGCTACTGCCAGTAACACTAGTGGTGCGGCTTCGCTCAAGGAAAAAGAAATGGTCGCATCGTAAGTTCTACTTAATTGCATTAAAAATCCTTATCTACTTAATTACACTTAGTTAGATATTTACAATGAGTGGTTATCCTAATCATAATTTGATGAACTTCTTGGTAATCTATCCCATTGCGTTTTGTAGGCTTTTCTGTCGGTTGGCTTCGTTATTACGATCCAAGTTTACTGCCTTTGGTAGTGAAGTGAAAATCACCGTTCGCGTCTTGCAAGTCCTTGTGAAAGCCTTTGATGCCAAGTAATCATTTTAAGCTCATTATTCTATGCGTTTTGAAACTGTTTTGAATATTGATATAGTTATTATGGAAATATTAGTCTGTAGTTATATTTAAAATCATAATTTGACTAACTGTTTTGTAATATTTTAGATCGATCACCAAATCCTGTCCAGATTTTATTCGGTCATCCATGCTCACCTTCTTTAATAACGCAGCTGAAGATTTGGGCCATACAATTAGCAATCTTCAAGGTGGAAGATATCCATATCTGAGAGGGACTCACTTAAAAACTTCAACATCTCTAAATTATATACATTCAGTGATTCTTCCCATATTGACAGCATTATTTGATCATCTTGCTTGCTATGATTATGGAAGTGACCTTATTTGTAAGTGTTGCATTACTTAATATATGATATCATCTCTGAATTATATACATTCAGTGATTCTTCCCATATTGACAGCATTATTTGATCATCTTGCTTGCTATGATTATGGAAGTGACCTTATTTGTAAGTGTTGCATTAATTAATATTATGATAACTAAATGGAGGAATTGATAATCTGAAGTTGTGTTTTGTATATAACTAATAAAATATGAAATTTAAACTTGTTAACAGTGAATGATCTGCAAGTAGCGTCTTACCGAATGTTGAGCAGTCTCTATTCTTTGGGAACTGATACGACTTTGTCAAAGAATAGGAAGTATATGAAAATTGAGATTGAACGGTACCGTCCATAAACAGTGAACGATCTGCAAGTAGCGTCTTACCGAATGTTGAGCAGTCTCTATTCTTTGGGAACTGATACGACTTTGTCAAAGAATAGGAAGTATATGAAAATTGAGATTGAACGGTACCGTCCAGCCGTTGGAAGTTGCTTGGGTGCATTCGCATCAACTTTCCCCATCGCTTTCCTCGAGCCGAATTTGAATAAAAACAACCCACATTCGTTGCACCATAATCCCAACGCATCTATGCAAGCTCAAGGTACTATAATGATCGTCATCAATAATAATTAATCGGATTTAGGACATGTTGTTTCTGCATTTAACTTATAATATGTGATGTTTAACTTTTCAGACGTGATGTCCCGGCTGCAAGCCAGTTTCCCTACTTTAGATAAAATTATTCAGGAGGTGGAGACTTTCGTAGAATCTGGCAAAACATACCAAGATGTTCCACATATCATTGATATTACGTTACCAATGCTTTGTTCATACCTTCCATTTTGGTGGGCTCAAGGGCCTGACAATATTAAGGAGATTGCTCCTGAGTAAGCAATAGTATTTATTAATTAAAGTATAATTCATTTTGGATTCATCAGGGTGAAAAGGATTTTCGGGATGTTATCTACATCGTCAGTAGATATTATTTACTACAATAGTAAATTGAGGAAATGCTCTAAATATTTTTTGTTTGAAAATATTCCCCTCGCAGCGCACACGTGAGTCTTGTCACCAGTGAACATATGAACAGACTGCTGAAAAACGTTTTGAACTTGATCAAAAATAACGTTGGGGACGAAAACGCTCCATGGATGACAAGAATAGCAGCGTATACTCAGCAAATCATCATCAATTCTTCTGAAGAGCTTCTTAATGACCCTGTACTGCCCCTTGCCGAAAAACTTCGCAAACGCACAGAAAACATGTACCACAAAGAAGACTCGCTGCGTGGATTCCTTAAATCGGGTACAGATGATACATCACAGATTGAAGGCCAAATCCAAGAAGAATGGCAGCTCCTGGTCAGAGATATATACGCATTTTACCCTCTGTTGATCAAATACGTCGATCTGCAAAGAAACAATTGGTTGAAAAACAATACTGTCGAGGCAGAACATCTTTACAACTGTGTGGCCGAAATATTCAACTTGTGGTCCAAATCCGAAGTAAGTAAAATATCTAAAGATTCTAAACGGATGTAACATTTTTGTAATGCATTATTTTTTGCTTCAGTTCTTTAAACGTGAGGAGACGAACTTCATATCCGCTAATGAAATCGACAATATGGCACTTATCATGCCCACTTCATCCAGGAGAAATGCTGTTGATACAACAAATATCCAGAGTGGAGGAAAGGTAGTCGATTACGTTTTACGTTGTAATTGTATTCTAAATTGTAGCGTATTTTCAAAGGAAATTTAATTTATTTGATGTGTTAACAGATCAAGAAAAAGAAGAACAGAGACAAAAAGCGTGATAAAGACAAAGAGCTAGCGTCAAGTTTAATGGTTGCTTGCTTGAAACGTCTGCTTCCAGTAGGATTAAATCTTTTTGCTGGTCGGGAACAAGAACTTGTACAACATTGTAAAGATCGCTTCCTTAAGAAAATGCAAGAACATGACGTACTTGAATTCGCCAGGACCCAGCTCACACTTCCTGATAAATTCGATCCTTCAGACGCTATGTCTTGGCAACATCACCTCTACTCCAAACTAGGCAAGAAACCTCCAGCGGAAGAGACTGAAGAACAAAAGAAAAATAATTCCAATGTCAATAAGCAGCAACTATTTGACGAACTCGTCGAACGTATTGTAGCTATGGCTAAAGTACTTTACGGTTTGCACATGGTACGTCTTTGTCTTTCACGATTGTCACTAGTATTACTTTTTCATAATGCAGCCTATTTATGTGTCGCAAATTTTAATGTTTCTTTCATTTTAAAAGTTTCAAATGCCATCAGAGACTACAGTAGAAAGCGTTTAGGTTCAGTTGCCATTGTCGTTAAATTAAAATCTTGCAAAAATAGTCAACTCAATTAGTATATATGTCGTAGCCGATTCGATTCGTAAAAAATCCCACTTATTTAATTTCCCAACCAGACAGATTACATTAATTTAAATTTGGGTGTATATCAAAGTAAACGGTTGCAATTTTTTTGACAATGATAGATTTAATAAGTTCCCAATTCAAAAGTACACCTAATTGTCTACGACATAAGTACTGGATTTTGAACCTTTCACTGAAATTCATGTAAAGTGTGACGCACCCATACTATGTATTTGTTGGATGAGTGTTTTCTCATTTTTTAAAATTAATTTTCAGTAGTAAATATTATTTAATTATTATTTAATTATTGCCTTACCCATTTTATCTTTAAGTTGTTATGTTACATACTTAAGTTGAGTTTATAATGCCAAATATTTATTCTTTACCTTCCCATGACCTTCACTTCACCTCCCTACCTGATATATTTTGTTTAAAATAGTAAAGTTGTAATTAGTTATTTGATGTATGATTTCTAAAATTGCGTCCACATTATTATTGTTTATACTTATGCATTGTTAGATTGACCACCCTCAGCAGCAACTAAAGGGTGCTTATCGTTCCGTGGTTACAGTTGGCAGAAAAAAGGCTGTCATTGCCTGCTTCCGACATACCCCTATACATGCTATGCGAAGGTATACAATTCGTCACCCGCTGACGTGTTTTATATTTCAGTTTTCTTCCTTGTCTCATTAATTGTGTATTTGTTTTAGTTACCCCCCATTTGTGCGATTGATTGTTTTTTGTTGTGGAAATTGGCGAATTAACACACATTTACGTGTCCGTGTCCCTATAATCTGTCACTTACCCTATAAGTCATATTTTGGCATGCCATCTCACCCAAATGGAACCCGCACTCTTCACAATTTTATTCCGCCATAGCAGATCTGTTTACATGTACATAGGTGTTGATGATTGGGTTGGGTTAGCTTAAATATGTGCCGAGATCAATTATTTTATGTATTATTATTGAGACGATTAAGTATGTGTCTAAGATTATCTGAGAACGAGTGAGATTTTCACACGAGCACAAATGAACTTTCAATTATACAATGCACAATGATGATGAGTAATTCCACAAAGAATAATAATAATGGCTCATTTACTGTAAAGCCAACTGGAGACTAACAATAATTTTAGAGCGATTGTGCAGCACTGAACAAAGCTTGCTCCGTATAAATGCATTTATGAAAACTTCAACGGAAATGACTAACCTTTAGTGCATGTTGAACTTTGAACTACTATTGTACATGTACACCCAGGCTTCTCTTCCTTCGAGAGCTCGTAGTGGTTGGCGCAGACTTCTATCGGTCGCTCGTAAAAAGGCTGCTCTTGCCTGTTTGATGAGTGTGCCATTCTACACACTGAAAAGGTAACTACCTACTACTAATCAACCCCAGATGCTACTACTAAATTTAAATGAATGAATATATACAATTAGTTCTCTTTAATGTTCCTTCGCTTTCCTCCAAAATTTTTATTACTAATTTCTTAACGATTTTTCAATGTTGTCTGTGTTTGTTTTTCTTGTACTTCGATGTACTAACTCTATATGTATGTATATTCGTGGAATAATCAACTGCTCTGATTTTAAAACCTACCAACTCTAGTATGATCCACATGTACATTATTGCTTCGGGTTGGTATGTTCCCATTGAAATCAGAAAGGTTTATTGTGTTTTAGATAATGACAAAATTTTAATTGTACTGCTTTGTATTAGGCATCGCGGCATAAATCTCTTTTTGAGGGTCTATCGAGATATGTGGCTAACGGAAGAAAATGTCGGCCAGGAAATCATGATAGAACACTTAACGGTAAGTAGTATGTTGTATGTTAAAAGATGAGAGAAAATCTTTGGGAAATATCATCTTTTTTTATATTATTTAGATTAAGATTGAATTGATTCCTATGTTAGGTTTATTGCTTTAATTCTGAATCTTTAGACGTATGTAGTAAGAATTGAAATGGCAATTAAATAGCTAATGCCATTGCGGTACCTAAATAAAATGATCAATTACAATGAGTTTAATAAGTTACTTCATGATTTGAGAAATTGAAAATTTATTCTTCCTTTGAGCAGCCACCCAAAGGAAGAGTAAATGCAGAGATTCTGTATTGTTTATTTTTTATCCCAATTAGCTTTATATACAATTTTACATGAGGAAAAGTATGTAAGATATTACAAAGTGAATGAACTTCGCAAAAGTGTTTTTACTGATGCAGTTAGTGGTTTCCTGTTGGAGTCGTTCTCTTCCTTAGTGAAAATGTATTAATTCCAGATTAAATCACCCCTATTTTGAATATTTAGCTATATCGCAACACAGTAATAATTATTTATAATATCACCAATTTTAATTGTCTCTGATCCGATTCAATATTAGCTTATTTTTTATGATGGTCTCTGATTTCATTATATCTTAGCAAACATTCGAAGAGGCTGAACTGAAAAAGAAAGACGAGGAGGAAGAAGAAGGCAAGCCTGATCCTTTGACCCAACTTGTTACGACATTCTGTCGGGGAGCAATGACAGAAAGAAGTGGTGCTCAACAAGAGGACCCACTTTATATGTCTTATGCGGATGTGATGGCCAAATCAAATGGAGAAGAAGAAGAGGAAGGTGGAGATGAAGAAGGTGGCGAGGAAGGAGGAGAAGAAGGAGGAACCTCCATTCATGTAAGAATTTCTATTAAACTATCTAACATTATGAAATGATGAGTTTATCAAATTCATATCGAGCTAGTAATTTCTGATCTAAATCTTACATGCAGCGTACTACAAATACGATGGACAAATTAATGGTATATCATGAATGACCTTTGGTGTAGAATGGAATTTTTTGTAAAGTTGACTTGAACTCATGTTCTAATTATAAATGCTAATATTTTTTCTCAATTTCTTAGGAACAAGAAATGGAGAAACAAAAGCTTCTGTTCCATCAAGCAAGACTGGCGAATAGAGGTGTAGCTGAAATGGTCCTTCTGTATATCTCTGCTTGTAAAGGAGTACCCTCAGAAATGGTGATGAAAACTCTGGAACTTGGGATCTCAATTTTGCGTGGTGGTAATATCGATGTTCAAACGGTACGTTGCTAGTGTTGCTATACGTCATCTTTGTACATTTTGAAGGAAATTATTCCAATTTCATGCTATGATATTATTTTATTATTTTTTTTTGTAGCAAATGCTCAACCATTTGAAAGAGAAGAAGGAGGTCGGATTTTTCACTTCCATTGCTGGCCTCATGAACTCTTGTAGTGTACTTGACTTGGATGCTTTCGAAAGAAACACGAAAGCTGAAGGTCTCGGAGTTGGCTCAGAAGGTGCTGCTGGAGAGCAAAACATGCATGATGCTGAATTCACTTGTGCTCTTTTCCGTTTCATCCAACTTACGTCTGAAGGGCACAATCTCGGTGATTACAATATTACAATTTGTCTAAATCCATTTTTAATTGGAAACTTAACGATTGTTTTTCTTTTTTATAGATTGGCAGAATTATTTGAGAACTCAGGCTGGAAACACGACCACCGTTAATGTTGTCATCTGCACTGTTGATTATTTGCTTCAGACTCCAGGAATCAATTATGGACTTCTACTGGCATTACTCGAGTAAGGAATTGATTGACCCTGCAGGAAAAGCTAACTTTTTCAAAGCTATTGGCGTTGCTAGTCAAGTTTTTAACACCCTCACTGAGGTAATCCAAGGTCCTTGCACTCAGAATCAACAAGCTTTGGCCCACTCAAGGTGATTATGCAATAAAATAGAAATTTGTGTATTAATACGTGTTTAAAATGGTAGTAATAAATCTCAAATTCTTTTACTTTAAAGATTGTGGGATGCTGTTGGGTGGTTTCCTCTTTTTATTCGCCCATATGCAAGCCAAATTGTCGAAGAATATCACCCAAGTTGATTTACTAAAGGAGCTTTTGAATTTACAGAAAGATATGGTTATCATGATGTTGTCTATGCTTGAAGGTATAATATCCAAATTGCTGATGAAATTATTTCAGTTTCAGATGATACATTGAAAATAAATGAGCCATAAATTTTTAGGTAATGTTGTCAATGGTACAATTGGTAAGCAGATGGTGGACACTTTGGTCGAATCAGCATCTAACGTAGAGGTAAAATATGCAATTATATTTTAAAGTACATCTGATGGGTGGGCCCAGACGTCCTACGTCCAAGTCCAAAGCCCTAACGTCCTAAGCCTAATCTTAATCATCATATGTCCTACGGCGACTCAATACCGCCAAGTTGACCACTTTTCTCCCAAACATCCGAAGTTCTTGGTCAATTTTAGCAAAACAATTTTTATTAGCTTTAATTATTAAAACCAACTCTTTGCCGATCCTTTAAGGGGTGGGGGACTACTATCTTTGATTTTTGGGTAGGGATATAGATACTCATCGGAAATATTTTCCATAGTTTAGCGCCTGTTTTTGGGTAGGTTTTCATTAGAAATATTTTGCGGAGTTTAGCGCCCCTGGGTAGTGCCCCCAGGGCCTAGCCTCCCTCCATGAACGGCCGTGGCCCAGGTTAGGAATT
>JABASI010002971.1:0-17849 GCA_019776505.1 Tomocerus nigrus | reverse complement strand
AGCCGCGCGGCCAGCAGGGTGTCCCAGCTAGCCGCGCGGCCAGCAGGGTGTCCTTTTCGCCACGACGCCGAGGTGGGAAAGTATGATGTTAAGCCGATGAGATGAGATGAACAACAGTTCGTTTCTCAATCAAATTCTCCGTTGGGTGTTCTACTAAATATCCATTCTATCTTTTTCATAATCAGTTCTAGTTCTGGGCACGAAGGAATCTGTAGAAAAGCCTACGTGCTCAAAAGAAATATTGTGTGTAGAAAAGAGTAGGAGATTTATGGTCAAAGGGCTTCCTTCCAACTCTAAGCGTCGTCTGAGAAGGATAAAGCTGAGAAATCGATTCCAATAATCATTTGATCTGTGCTGTATCGCAATTGAGATGAGTGCCATGAGTAAGTTATGTCTAACGATTAACTGTGTGGGCTGAAGTGCTGCTGAAACTGAACTTTAACAAATTAACAGAGATAAACCTCCTTTCTTTCCCTGTCATTGTTAACTAGAAATTTAGCAAGATAGATAGAAGGAAGCCACAATGGTTCAAATCCTTAATCTAAATTTGTTAATACATACCCCGTATAATTAGTAACCTTTGGGCCTTTAGCTATCTACTTATAGCGTGGTTAATTTAATCTATTCCTCGTGTATTTTGTCTATCGTAGTTAAAAATGCTCAAACCTCAGACTAAAAAATTCCTAGTAATTAGACTACTAAGTTCACACAAAAACTTTGCGAACTGAGTGCACTGTATTTCTTGAGAATTGATGTTGTGACGTAAACGTATCAAGTACAATGGAGCTATATGCATGGAATAGTTCGTTGTTGAAATGCTTTTGTATTCATATTTTTTGCTATGCCATCATCAGAAGAGGCAAGGTCTAAGTACGGAAAGTACGTCTCTGTATCATAATTATCAGCAATAATACGTAATGGAAGCTTCCCGTTCACGCTAATACCATAAAATAGATAAGGATTAAATAGCTAACCGCATCAAACGTGTACATTACACAATAGTGCACAGCCAGCACTTCTCTCTCCCATCATCCATCGTCCCATCTACTTAAGTTCATACAACAGAAGCAGAGAAGCGTCAGCTTAGCACTCTCATCATCATACTCACATTTCACATCACCGCACTAACGAATGACTCACTGTGTTTTTTAGTAGAACATAAATGCCAATCCAAAACATATATTATGATTATGACTATGACACACCATATTAGCATTTGAACTTTTCTGTAATGAGATTGAAAGCCGAAAACATCTTTTCATACACACACTATGTCTATAAATACAGCACGTATAAACTCGGCGTTTTGTCACTCACCGCTCTATCATGTATTTTATTAGTGCAGTAAACATGCAAAACTGAATCTAGAGAATGGTTAGTCACGTCCACTGTATATCCCCACGAATACATTAACTCCTGCATATATTTATTTTTGTTATGACTTCTGTTCCTGCGAACAAAAACATTTTTATCGTTTATTTTTAGCTACGTTTTCATACAATATTATAACTTTTATAACATTATCATAATGATTCTAATGTTTGCCATGTCAAAAATATATTAATATTTTCAATACTGAGCTTGTCATAACATCATTAGCTTTAAAAAGGACTCTGTGCATGAACAGCATGCATAATTAAGATCATTTTTCTTTCCTTCCACAAATTCCTGACAGTAAAAGATAAAAATACCCCATGTGAACAAATGCATCGAACAAATTGTGCTCTAATGAAGGAAAAATAAATATTACACTTCCATTTAATTTTCTCTCCTCGTTTAATACAAAAAATATACATGAGCTGCATATTTAACTTGAACAACGGTAGTCAAACTACAACTGCTACTTCCGAAATATTTAAAAACCTCGAAAAGGTTTCCTAGCTCAACATTCATTTCCTAGTTCCCTCAGTTCTCTGTCCCTGGCAAAATTACACGAATCTCATTTTTCCCCATCATTTCTATTTTGACTCACAGTCTTCCTTAGTCTCACTTAAGTAAGTTAGTCTTTATCTTTTTGGTCATGAGTTCTGCTGATAGCGATGAAAATAAATTAATGTTAATTACCATGAGCTTTGAACCATGTTCAAGACGATCGTGTTCTATAAATGAACAGGACATCGACGCCATTCTACAGAGTTTATAACACCCCGATGTGAATTTGTGAATAAACATATTTATTAGGAGGGTGCTCAAGTGTCCATTAATTAACCATTACTGCATGACTACATAATTATTATTACATTGTATTGTTGTAGATAGCAACATATAACTAATAGGATAGTAGCAACTATACCAACGGCAAAACTACAATCCCTTTTCTTATTATATGAAATCTTTTAAATTTTTTCCTAGTCACAATTTTCACTTTCAGTAGTTTCGTTGTCAAAAATCAATCCCCGAAGTCGGGCCTGTAATTAAAAGAGTAAGGGGTTCTGCCTAACCAAGTGGGGCTATGTACTGCATTCTCTAGCCAGTATGGACCGTAAAATTTGTTGTGTGGAAAGGAACTGTACAGCATTAAATGGCTGAAGTTACTTAACAGTTTTTAAGTGTATGCAGGCTATGAGCAGAGTTGGTCGTCTTTCCGTTTATCTTAATTTTATGTTATGTAGCACCATTACGTTAAGTAGAGCTAATAAGCTGCATGAATATACATGGATATATCTGTATCTGTATGTATTTTGATTCCTTTATGCATGCTCTAGTTATTGCTCCATGCCTTGTCTCATCTGCTGATAATTGGAGCCAGGACTGAGGATCTTTTTTCCAGGGATATGTAGCTATGTGGTCATGTGTTCGTCAGATGGATGCACACCTAGACTGGCAATGCTGGCATATGGTAGTCGATCTCATTCGAAAATCCATTCCCACAACCAAGTAAAGTTTTACTTTGTCATCGTCACCGTCAATGCAAAACAGGCCATTCCAGACTCTCGCAAGAGATCACGAAATGCAGAGATTAAAGTGTCTTCTAGAGCCAAAGGCATGCCTTTGAATTTTCAATGTACATAAAATATAAGGAAAACTGAGAGGAGTACGTAGAGCTACGTATTCGACTATTGCGCTCTAAATCCGTCCTTGCTTATATATTTACTTCTACCAAGAAGCAACAAGGGAAACTCTTAATTGTCTGCAGAATCCTAACTTCTATCCACAAAAAACCAACAATTCCTGAGTCTGTTAACTAAAAATAATATAAGAACATGTCCAGCATTTACACAGAACGCTATTCTAACTCACAAGTCGCCATTTTAGTGTGAATGGAATCAATCACAAGTAAGGATAGTAGTTAGTAATCTTATTAGGAGCCACAATAGATCTGTCTGTTACATGATCTATGCGCATGCAGATATATGCAACAGATAAGATAACAGAAGAATCTCTGTTCCCTTTCTATATTTTGGGATATATCCGTGGATATAGAGCCGATGCCAAGTAGATCGAATGAAATGATCCATAGAACTAATTGATTGACTGATGCTGAGTACGTGAAAAAGTGTCATGAGTCGTGAACAATCAGCCTCAGACTTTGTAAACACATTTTATAGCCAATCAACGGGCACATTGCACTACATGACTAAATTCATTAACAGCATATTTAACATGTTGACGCACTCATCGTTATAACTAATAAAAGACACAATTTATCCGACTCACATTGCAAGGCAAGCTTAGTAAAAACTCTAAATTAATTTTGGGAATTTGTGTAGAGATTCAAGTGACAGGCTAATAACTTATGACGTTTCATTTCGTCGTATTATGTGTCCCTGTCCTATTCTTTATCTCTTTAGTTCAATACTGAGTTGAGTAGTCAGTTGTGACTCCAGTGACCTTATACAATACACAACGGCATTTTTAGATGATATGACGTAAAAGAAAAGCTGTTAACAAATTAATAGCTTACTAACTACAGTTATTAATCTCTCGTCTCAAGAAATGTCCACATGGGTCAAAATTCTTAGAAAGTAAAGTACATTTGTTCTTTTGAAATCTGTCATTTCCTGTTTACACAGTTGAAATATATCTTTATCCCTTTGCCGCCTTTTGCTACAAGCCGTACATGTATACTATCGCAGTAATAATGACTAATCTCATCTATTTAAACAGAGTCTTGTGTTACTTCGTGCCACACACATCTTCATCTGCAATATACTGTCCGTATAAATGTTGTATGTTTTAATTTTAGAAATAACTATAGATAACTATAGACGGACAAGAAATTTGTTAGCTACGCTACCAGCTAGTCCCATTACAAGAAAAGAGAATTCCACATATTCAACTCACCTAAAGTAGTTCGGTTAAGCTACACTAACGACTAATCCTATTGCCATTTGAATGTATTGTAACACAGCAGCACATGACGACAAAAAAACGCAGACACACTTTGTGTCGACAAAATAAGTAGAGTAGACGGGAGAGCCTAAAAGCCAAGCCCGCTTCTTAACTGTGAGACACTTGCCAAAGATGTCAATGAAGTGCAATACTACCTTCAAAAACACAAAAAATAGCGACGTCTTTAAAGTCTTGAATTACTTAAGAATAGTTTGGTGTGCCAACGCAAAAGTCTCATACACTTCATTGCTCGTCATTTTTTCTCTCAGTCAGTTCATAGATCACTGGAAACAGGCGCTATATTCCTAAATGACTAATTAAATTAGTGTGAAGACACGATGCTAACTGTCTGTAAGACAACGTGTCAAAAAATCATATTGACCAGAGAGATCAAAACTGAAAAGATGCCATTCAAGCCATTCGCATGTACAACGTATGCAGAGAGAAGATTTATCGTTAATACTAGGTAGCCGACAGAAGAAATTATTATCTTCATTTTAAATGGCTAAATCAATAGGAAGTGCCCATATAGTCACTTGAGAGCTATTTTTAATGTCTTGAGAAGCACATGGACCAGGATAGTCTGACCCTGACCCTGACAAAAGAAGCTAATGAAGTTTTTCAATGGGAGGGTATGAGGGTAATAGAAGGCGAGCAAACATTCGTCGAAATGCAGTCTGCTGTAATCTAAGCTGTGTTAAAAATAAGTAAAATTTAATTTGTGGTAGGTCTTCGTGGCTTGAATTTATAGGTAAACGTAAGTAAAGCTATGTACTGTAAGCTACACGCTGCTGGGGCCTGATTGGAAGTTTGGGACTACTTTGGGATTTCTACTTTACGGAGAGTGTCCTATTTGTATTTGTAAAAGATAGTAGCTAGGTATTTGTTTTGGATGCCAAGATGACATAAATCGCGGCTTCCAAATGGAGCTTTGAGCTGAATATACAGCGTCGGTCGGGATACTCATTTAACTTGATACCTACACACAGTTTGATACAAAATCTAATTTAAGTGGCAGCCTATCCATCCACTCTGGGACTAAAACTATCAACTTTTTTTTTCTTTGTTTCACAATAAGTTACACTTCTAACAGAATGATATCATTGTTCAGGCTGACAATAGCGTGAAGATACCGAGTAATATTGCAAATATTTAATTTTCCTTTTTGCAATCATACAGACAATGTACTTTGTATCACTTCTTTCCTAACCAAGAACCAATTCTATGCAAAGTAACTACCTAGGTATTCAGCAAACCACCAAAGTCTGGAACAAAAGGCCCACGTATTAAAAAATTCTCAATAGAAAATTAAAAACTATGCTCCACTTAAATCCTTATTGCTGCATCGAAAAAGACACATACACAAACTATATAAGTGCTAAAATATAAAAAACATTTTGGCACTTTTACAATAAGTTCCCGATATACCACGCCAGTTATTGTAATTGCAAAATTGCAAGCCAGTACTGAAGAACTTAACAACAAACTAAAATGTTATTATTACTTACTTTCCTGACCTATTCATCTACTCTATCATATCGTTCCGTCTCCGTCTATTTAATATGCAAATTTGACGTAGACGGTAGACTCCATGTTATGTAAGACGTTCATTCACATCACAAATAATGCACACGATGAAAGGAAAAATATCAAACATGAAAATGACCGAAAGTAAGTCAAAACAACTAGCGCAACAACTAGATAAATAAAAATAATGCACTCAACATTCAACGTTCACTCTAGATAGGGCTTGGTGAAAAATATCCCCTTTAAATTGTGGTATTTGATATTTGTGATTTATGCATATGATATTATCACATTAGTCATCACTCATCACACCACTCGACTCACTCGACCACTCGTAGCCAATTTATATCAATCAAGAGATCAGTCAGACAATAAAGGGATATCTCAAATGACAATTCCCAACTGTCAACATCAAGTTTAAAGTTACGAAGACGGTAAACTAATTAACTGTTAACTGCCTGATGCCTGACTACGAGCTTAGAAAATTGACATTTTCTGACAACTGATGCCTTAACAGAATTTAAGAAACGAAAATATAAATGCCAAACGTCAAAGTATAATTCAATAATAACAAATTAAAAAGACAGCCACCACGGTATTATTTTGTATTTGTCAGCAATTGCTTTCTGGAAGTATAAACAGCATTCAGCATTTGTCCTATATGCGAATGAAGGGCTAATAAATAGTATCAACATTAAAACGACGAGCTTATTTACTAATCAGATAGAGAGAGGATTTAAAAGTACTTGCCTCCAAAAAAGTGCAATTAGGTGAACAATCCACATCCCAATCCAAAAAGCGAAGAAGAATATTGCGAATCCATGTATAGTATAGATAAGAGAGGAATTTGACATTTTCTTTCACGTAAGAACCAATTCACAAAATAAAATAGGGAAAAAAATACAAAAAGATAATGGCAAATAATGGAGAGGGGGCAGGGTTTGTGAAATTAACTAGTTGACATTTACAATCAATAATAACAGAGAAGTAAAATGTGAATATGGAAGAAGGAGGCAGAAAATAATTTTCAGTTTTACTTCCTTCCTCGCCTGCCAAACTTGAACTAAGCTGACTTGACTCTGTCTGCCTGCCGTACAAAACTGTCTTTTCTCTCGCTCGACTCTATTATGTACAGGGGCACCAGAAAGAATGTACAGACATTTGCAAGCTAATTAACTAGGCAGAATAATGTCAATGCTATCGTTAGAAAGAAGCAACTTAAGGACTGATGTAAAAGCAAGTTTTCAGATAAAAAATAGTTGCAAAAATCGTGGTTTAGGCTTATTAACACTGGCGACAAACTCAAATTTATAAAAGTCATGACTAAGTTCTTCGCAGACCCCAAACAAAGCATTTCAGAAATCTCCAATAACGTGACTTTTTAATTGTGCAATAATGTCTCAAACAAACCAAATTCCGATCTTACAGACCCACAATCAAGCTTCGCTAGAGGAAAAGGCGATTTAGTCGACGGAGTGAAATTTTGTAAAGAGTTCTGAATTTGAACCCGGAGGCAGCATACTATACAGTAAGTCAATAATTGTGATTTAGAACAATACATCATTCATAATAATTTTACAAAGTTATAAATCCCAAGTTGTCTAATTCCTCATGATAATAAACCTAAGCCATGATTTCTGTAGTTATGATTTTTTATCTCTTGTCATACATCAATCTTTAAGTTGTAGTCTCCTGTTTCCCACCATAGAAGCTACTTTGTTATATCTAGTCTTATTTCCGAGTTAATGGCTTCAAAGGTCTCTACATTCTTTCTGGCACCCCTGTATGCACCAGTATGTACTGTGTGAATGCAAGGGTAATGGTAATAGTAGTGTAGTGTAGAGTTGTAGATGTAGAGTGTTGTAGGTAGACGTAGACTACTGCTTACTATACTATAATACTATACTACACTAGCTTGGGCTTGTCTGGAAGAGCAAGCCGACCACTATTATGTACGGCTGTATCTGCCAATCTGCCATAACAACATACACAGGCCAGGTTGCTTCCACTTTTATTATTGCTAGTCCCAAAAGCTAGGTTATACCATGTTATACTTTATTTCTGTATATACTGCAGTGCTTTTTCATTATAAGTTTATCACACGCAAGGATACAACAACAAGCCAAGTACGTATGCGGAATACGGAGACTCCAGTTCAGCTTTTATACCATCCTCAGCATTAATATCTGAAAACAACTCAGTTAACCCAGAAGCCAGGCTAGTAATAATTGTGTTTTTCTTTCGCGCGCTTCCGTCGCAGTATAACGACGGTTTACAATTAAGGGAAAGCGGTAGCGGTCCCTTCCATAATATATTCGGTACGCTGCGCTGTAACTTTGGGGATAGGCTAGAGAAGGGGTTCCAGCAGTCCCTGCTGCCGCCGAAATTAGGCTAAAATCGCCATGCGCCGTCGTCGATTCAAAACCGGCTCAGCCAGTTTTTCGGATTATTTGACATAATTTGGTTCACAAAAATCCACTATTTTTGGCTTCTAGACCAAAATATTTATTTTCGTTAAAGTTCGGAAAACCAGGATGATCTTAGCGTTAGTAACGCCGCCAGGAGTCGTAGCCAATAAATATGAATAATACCTTAAGCCTCCATTAAAAATTCTTGTCTCAACTCAATTAGGAACAGAATAACCTACATAATATTATTACGTCTTCAGAAGGTCGTCTATTTTTGAATCCCCCTTCCCCTTCTCTGTAATCAGATGCAAGTTAGTGGGGCGGAGAGATAGAGAGGGAGGCATCGCAGGCTGCAGTGGACTTTTAAATAAGCCAGGCAGAGCCTGGAATTACCTTGGACTTTAAGGAACCTATGTTTAAGTTTAGGTGGGAGCGTAAACTTACCTTCGACGTTCAGGGGCCTATGGAATTAAGGTACGAGTGGAATTAAGGTGTTACCAGAATTCGCAACTGCACAATACACAAACATAGCAGAAATCCAGGCAAGCATCAAGGCCGTAGAAGACAAACATGCCTTGGGCAAACATAATGTTATAATATATTTCAATATTTCCCGTAAGCATTTATGATGCATCCGATACATCAAATTCAAAACTCTACGATATACTATCTTACAAATGCTTTCGCATTATGACTATTTTACTTTAATATAATTTCTAAATAAGCATCACCATATTTATTCAGTTTACGCATGCAATACAATTATCTACATATGAATGACATATTATACAAGTACATCGATACGCTGAAAACGCATGAATGCCATAATGCCAAACAATAAGTTGATTACTATAAGTTGTTACATAATCCCAGCAATTAAAAATGAGTCATTTTTATGTAGTCCCTCTTACTTAGGTAGTGCTTAGTATTTCAACCTACACTGTACAATCGCATCAATGTGAATCTGCTATATCTTAACCTCGGAAAACGACAACGCTCAGAATAGAACTTAGGGTACTTAATTCTTGACGTTAAATATGATACAAATAATTTCGTTGACAAATCAGCCAGCAAATGTAAATTACGTTCTTATTATCATACTAGCTGAATAGAAATCTGTCAATATTTAATTTAAAAAAGATTTAGGCTATATTTTCTATCGTATATAAATGTCATAAAATAACAGTTATAATAACCTGGACCCAAAATGAATCGTAGGCTTTTACTGTTGAATATTATATTCGACTTCAGGTTCTGTTCTCATAATACCTTAATGCTTAACGAATTACCTAATAATTATAAATTACTTGTGTGTAAATATGGAATTTTGAGGAATGTTTTTGGCTTTTCAAATCGCTTGTCAGTTGCCAACTCATCACATCCTTCCTATCCAGCTGTAATTATAGCGGAGGAGGCAGATATGCCTCCGAAAGATAGAATGAGACAGAAATAATAGATCTGAATGGTAAGTCATGTTTTATATTATAATATAAATATTATAAATAAATTATATAATTATATATAAATTATATAATTATATATAAATTATATAAATTATATAATTATATATAAATTATATAAATTATATAAATAATATAAATATTAAAGGGCTGGATCAGCAGACGACCTACGACATATTACATACATAGGTACGTATATATAATATATAATATTTTTTAAGTCAGCCCCGTTCTTTCCAATTCATTTCTGTGCTTCTACTTGTTAGTTAAATTATAAGTATATTATGTGTTATTCGTATTTTACCCATATGCTCGTATCCATTGAATTCTTGGTATTTACATGGCATACTTCACAATTCATGTTAGTATTTCCATTATTCAAATTGCTGTTTCAGGTGTCCTTCTATGCACTTATAACATTCCAAAAGGCGTATTGAAACTGTAATTAAATGGTGGTCACGTTGGCTACATGCAAAAGCGCATTATAACACGATCGGTAGGTTAATAGTAATAATATTCAGGTCAGTCAGTCAGTCCTATGCCTGTGAAAGATTTCGAGAAGTGATGGTCACTCTTACTAGACTACTTACCTACAAAACAGATACTAATTTACGCCATACCATTTCTGTTGTCTCCATGCAGGTCTGATTCTATTAAGTTGCAAGTTGCACTGCGGAGAAAAATGAAAAGAAGCACACTCCTCGACTCCTCGCCTCCGTGTTTACTGCATTCACTGTTTTATCAAAATGTCAACTGTCTCGTTCACTTTACTCCGTTATTAAACAAACAAAAGAAAATAGCTCTGAATTCTATTTCTAAGTCTGTCTAGCCTAACAGTCTAACTGGATGGAATACGTAATGTGTATGGCATGGCGGATGACGTGGTGTATGCACTCACTATGAACTTTAAATGAAACTGAAACAACAGAGACATATAAAAAATGAAGCATTACAATTATTTTTGCAGGTTCGGTAGCCTTCCTTCCTTGTTCCTCTACAACCTCTCATTTCCATTGAAAATGTTTCATTTCATTGCATTGAAGTCATGGAATTGTGATTTGTAATAAGGATTGAAAGCAATTCGTTAAATATGTAAAATGCGGGAAACATTTTAATGAGTGTATGTGGAAAGCTAATTGATCTGACATTTAAGACAATGGTCTTTTAGCAGTAGATGCTTTCTTTTTTACTGTCCTTCATATTCAAATATGCACATCTTTCGGAAATAAATCAAATACGCTAATTTGTTGCTTTTTTGATTTTTTTTCTTCTACTGTACTAGCTAGTAGTTTAGATCACCTGCCCCAATGTGAGATGTATGAATACTGACCGATGAATGATGAACCCGGCAGCAGTAACCATTTCTTAAAATTTAGAATTTAAAATGATAGACATTACGATTGGGAAACATTGGCAAACTCGCCCGAAACTAATTCCTAGTTGTGTGTTTAAGAAATTACCATACTTATCATTTTCAATTGTTAAACAAATTATTCCACATTGCCCATAATACGAGTATAAGTAATTTGTATCAACGATTAGGTATTTTCATGGACTACAAAAATAGAGATACATGCATTTACCTAATGCTACAGATAACCATAGATGGGCAAAATACATAGGTACCTAGTGGAGTAATAGGTATTTTGACAATGCTTTGTTCAAAATACAAAATATATTCATGATTTCATGATAAAAAGAGACAAATATTTATATATGTATTTTAAAAATATCTTTTTGCAAAATACAAATTACAGTTTAATGACTCCTAGCCAAATAAAAAGGATTTGCATGCGTCAGGACGTTTAGTAGTTTTTTTATGGTGCATTGTATTTTTAAATGAAATTTGCCCATCTAGATGAAGATAACATGCCTACGTCAAATGTGCATGACACGTGGAAGTAATGAAAAACGGGTAGACACCAAAAATGTCATTTATTTTTAAAAGACATCTTTAGTCAAGGAATTGTCATTACATTTAAATACACTAACCAAATAGACAAAAATTGTTCAGGTGTGGTGTAAGCACGTCATTATTTAACACTTTAGCACGTGCGGTCACTGTTCGAATAGTTAGTTATCTTGACAAGGTGGAGCCAATGACTTTTTAAATAAATCCAGCTAAATCCAAGCTCGTGATTTTCATTTCAATGTAGAACCTTTAACATCGAACACAGCATATTGAATTTGCGCTTATCTTATTTAGCAATTAAGGTTAATGAGTTCATCTGTTCGTGGTATCAGTTAAGAAAATTAGCAATTGAGGATATTTGGTATGTCTTCCTTATTTATTATAGAAAGAGGTATGTCATGATACTTTATTAGTTTTGCTGTCTTGTCAAGAAGCGCTCTAAATCATGCAACCTGCAGTTACGTCCAATACAAATAAGTTGTTTCACTTGTGTCAAAGAATATTGAATTATTGTTAGCGAGCCGCGAGTCTGAGGAGCAGAGTTAATGCAGATGCAGTGGCAAAATGCTCAATCAGTAATACACGATATTTTTGAACATCTATGAGTGTCGTCATGAGGAAAAAATAAAAGGACAAAGTTACTTTTCCAGACGAGGCCCGACGGCCCGAGGTTTCGCTAGAACGCCGAACGTCTCATCTTCACAGTCACAGCATGAACATGGTATAATTAGTCGTACTCATCAACTCATTAAATTGAAATTATGGCTAACGGCTTTCCGTTAGCCATAATTTTAAGACAATTAAATTTCATTTCTCGTGAAATTCTAAAAGGTTAGCCAGGTTTTACCTAAGCTTTTTTAGAGCCACCCTTTTCACTGGGGAGATTGTGCGTCTTTTATTCTCTCCCATTGTACTAATAGTAATAATTCGGTTCAGTCAGAAGACTGTAGGCCCTTACTGTAGGTGTAGGCCCTTGCTGTAGGCACAATGCGTGCCGACGCTTCTGCAAATATTTCCAATGCTATCGTCAACAGGGTTTCCACTTCCCAGTAAGTATGTTCGTTTTAATAAATTAAACTGCAGCACGTAGCAGTTATTTAATAAAAATTAATCTTTAACTTGTTCTGCTACTTTTCAAACACTGAAAAAGTCTTTATGTCAATGTTACACTGCATGACTGCACTAACTACTGACTTACACCTTCAAATCATTTTCCTTTCATTTATTTTATCAACATTTTAAAGATACCATTTCTTTAGCGTAGCAGAAATGGGTTTCTTTCATGTTCTTTTTAACTTGACACTTCGGTGTAGGTAGTGTGCAATTGTGCAAATAGAGTAAATAAGTATATGCTCCAGAAGAAATAAGACTAGTAGCGATGCATACCAAAATACCAACACATAAAAATGTAGGACAGATTAGATAAAAGGAAACATTACATCCTCAGCATCTATGTATATATCAGTTATATTTTAAATATTAAGTTTAAATATTTAAATATACTTTTTATGTGATCACTGTTTACAATGAAATTTAATTAGGGAATGGGAGAAAAGTCAATAGTTCTAAACGTGTAGCCCAAATAGTTTGCTGTCGCGAATCAACACAATATCAACCTCTGCAACTCAGAAGCCCATATCCATTCATAAAACATGCTGAAACTATTCTATAATAAACATTTGATAGCTACTTTTATAGGTATACTACAGTTACGGTAAATGTGCCTATGGCGAACGTAAAATATCTCATCTCGTCATCTTTACATTCATATAATTCGTGGCTGGAACTGCCTGGGTTGCACATTTATTATGTAAATGTACTACTTCTATATTTAGAATGAAGGGAATCCGACTTATTAAATGGGCATCAATAAATACCATAAAAACGCACGGAGGAAGGATATAAAAAGGTAGCGACAGTAGGGAGTAGTATAAGTACGCATTCATTGGATGTATGCATGGAATTAATTATGCACACACTTATGATCGGACGACTGGGGGCATAATAAACAAAATTAAAATTCCAGATGGTGCCGAGCAGAAGCATAATTTTCAAGGTAAAAAAGACGTGTGTACTTTATATCGGAATAATAATAATCATTTTTCAAGTACAAAATACAATCAGCGGTCGTTTTCAGTATGTTGTAATATTACAGTGGATTTTAAGTGTTACTAAAGCTTACGTTTAGGACTATAATAAATATGGAGGTGAGTGGGATGAGATTATGAGATTTCTTTAAATTATTAGAATGCAGAAAATATACGATGGTGTCAGCTAATCAGAAGAATAAGGTAGGTAGGTATTTAGTTTATTGACACCTTGAAAGCAAAAGGCCGAGGCACCCTGAAAATAACTTATATTTATTTGCTTATTCTGGTGAAAATTTGCATCTAAAGCATGTTTTATAGCTGAAAAAAGTGTTTAGAAATACATAGAGAAATTTTATGCTAACAAGGTCACGTTTATTATTAAATATTGGAATGACAAAATCACGATCGTTTAACTCAGTGGTAGTCAAATAATGTTCTTTATGTAGTACCATTTGTTAAAAAAAGTATAACATCAAATATTTATGACTAGGCAATTATCTATTAATGATATGCAAACTGCATGACAGGCCGAAACCACTATATCAACTAAACACCGCACCGCTGCAGAATAAAGACTTCAAAGAAATTTTAGGAATAAATAATACTGAAACATTTATGAATATTTAACATTACACGCAGGTTTCAAGGTACGCGATTTCATTCAACTGATGTGGTAAACCGTTTATAATATAGTAGTAAACTATTCCGTGAATTACAATGGGATTTTGTAGCAATAAGTAATACACAGTTATAATTATAACTAGGTAGGCTTATTTTCAGTTGCCTACATTAATTAGTTAATTAATCCCAAGTCTACAAATTACAAGGAATTATTTACAGTTTAAGAGAAAACAAGGTGAGTGATTGTAACGATAATAAAATGAAAATTATATAAAAGAACAGATATTCCTATTTAGTTACCACATTTTCAAGCATTTCATCAACAGCAAAATATTACAGATCCAAAACATTTTAACAGAGAACTTCGTCATATGATGACTAAAAATTAATGTCAAACCCCCATGTAAATACGACCAAAAATAATACAATATTGCATGCATGTACAATAGTGTATAGATTGCTATTTCTGCATAGTGAAAATACTTTGCAATACAAAAATATGNGACTAAAAATTAATGTCAAACCCCCATGTAAATACGACCAAAAATAATACAATATTGCATGCATGTACAATAGTGTATAGATTGCTATTTCTGCATAGTGAAAATACTTTGCAATACAAAAATATGTGTTTTGAGAATAAATTTAACAAAATTTTCCAATAACATCCGCTACTACAACCACCTATGTAGTACAGATATAGGTAAACTTAAAGGAATTTCCACTATTTTCCGAAAAGTACCTACAGATAATATCGTCAAAGTGGTTCTTGTCTTTTTTGCCAATAGAGAGCTCTAAAAAAATATTTTACATCATTTTTTAAATGATGCATCAACCATATATACAATTATCTCCATCACTATTTACAAATGCTATCACAGAGCATTGTAAGTACCCATACCGTTTATAATATTTACTGCTATCAATATCAATTAACCACTGATCAACTCCCTCCTGCACATTCATTCCAGTAAAATCTTTCTTGAACAGAACAAGCAACACGGCAGATGCGTTTTCACCCAACGGTAAATATTACTAAAAATTAATCATGAAACTTGGTCGTTTTAGTTATATTCATGCCTTAATATCTTGATTTAATTTCACAACAATACGATTTCTCAGAGCTATGCTAAAATATTACATCTATGGAGCTAACTATTAATAGTTACTTTTATCTCTTCACTCAATACAATTGTAATTACTGCCATTATTTCAAAAGAAAACACAAAGACGTTAATTATGATATCAATTAAGGTTATAATTAAACAATATCTAATAAAATAGTCAATTCAACTGACAATTCCATATCAAAAATGGAAAAAAGTGAAACCTCTAACAGCTTCATTGTAACTGATATGTTAAAATACGAAGTAGAAGAAAAATGGCTTTAAAAAGACATGGCATGGCACTGCAAGAAATATAATAGTTAAGAGTGAGGAGTCAATAAAAAAGTGAAAAAAAAGTTGAAGTTGGCGAGAGTATCTTTTTGTAGCTTGGTATTACACAATATTTCATAAGGTAGTCGTGTCGTATGTACTTTGAAAAAACTAAGGTACATTTAAAGAATTCGACAACAGTGTCAGTGAAATGCATACTGCATTTACTGCAATAAAAAGTATGAATAAATGTTACTGCTATTGATTAGGTATTGCTGTGTTTAATTCATAAATAATTGACTGAGATTTTTTCTTAAACGTGTTCCTCTTCGTCCTGACTGGGAGGAATTGCAGATGAGATTTCCTCCTTAACAGTTTCATCAATCAACTTGGCATCTTCTGGACTGGCTGGCTGCATTTTTATTATTTGGAATTCTAAAAAGCATAGTATTATTGTTACAGTACTATGATATTTGGATTAAATTGAAAAAAGAAGTGTTCATAGATTTAAGAGTATAAAAAATATATAATCAAATGGACACGAACATAAGTGCGTAGATATCTAATACCTACCGAAAATTTCTCTTTCCAACTTTTTCATCTCAGCACGATAACCTGGATGACCGCCGTGCTCCACATCATTTATCGGATTTCGTAATATCTTTACTTTCCGAAGGTACCTTCAAAACATTGTCTAAGTTATTATTATGTAAAAATTACTGAACACTACTAAGGCCAAAAAAAATCTTCTGGCAACAAAAATAATCAAAATTACTAAAATATTGGACAGAAACACTTTAAGTCAAAAGGTATAAATACAACTGTTGCTAATAGGTATATTATAACATTTTAAAGGAATTCTCAAACTCTCACTGTTTTTTCGTAGCGATATTTCTAGTTTTCCGATTGCTGTCTGCATTTTCCGTTTCAGTCTTTAGTCCAAGAATGCGATTCTGTTGATCGGACTCCAAAATGCCAACTTTTAATCGGGTTTTTGAATAATTCGTCTTTTTTGACGTTTGCAACGATTTTCCAAGAATGGCATTAGCTGTACCACTACTGCTGAGCCCTTTCTCCTTGCTGTCTTGACCCTTGTACATCTTCTATTTCACCGTTGTAAATTTCAATTGGCTTAAAAGATAGATAAAAGGATATTAATATTGTGTTGTTATTCTAACTTTTAATCATGAAATGTGATCAAAAAATGCAGAAACAACAATATAGACAATGTTATAAAAGTGTAGTGATAAATTAAATTAAAATATTGACAATTACCAGATATATTTCATTTGTTGAAAAGCTAAGTGCAGACGTGGAAGAATTGTCCTGCTGATGAATGAGAATGTTGAATATTGTGAGGATGAAAATTTGCTATTGGCACTTGGTAGAAAAAAAATATGCAATCGTAAAAGCACGTGTGACAACAGAATTACCGCCAAGTCAACCAACTTACATCTGGAATCAGAGATGGGCCCAGGGTTAACAAGCTTGCCATAAAGTCCTCTCTTACATTAAAAAAGATTGCGTATTTGCCATTTGCGTATATTTCAGACAATATTGACAGAGTCGATTTTGTGATGGTCAGGTTTTGGGTGAGGAAGGCTTGCCCTCTGTGGTGACGGGAAAACAAATTTCTCATTGCGCTCGGTAGGTACCGCGGTACCAATGAGTGGACATGCAAATTCTGCGCCGTTCGAAATCGGGAAACTCCCACCATTAAAGGCGCGATAGAGAGCCGAAAAATACTAAATAATATTGGGTGGGAGCCTCAATACCCCTATGAATTTCTTTAATTGTGTTTTTTCTGAGGGTTTCCTAAGCTTTTGGGATTCAAAGGACAAAACAGTGACTATGACTAAACCAACAAAGGTGTCCTAGAACCTGCGGGTTGGGGCACCCAAAACGGAAATTACACATCTGCTACTGTATCATTTGGACTCACCACGGTAAGTTTTGGTAGTTGAAACAGTTTACAGTGACTTAGATCCCTTGCCCAAAAAAGGCCACCACTACCACTACAAGGATTGTAAATTGTATGAAATGCACAAATATGCGGTTTTGAAGAACGTCGTGGAAAAAAGTTTTGGCTGTACTAAGCTCTTAACTGTTGGTCGTGTACCTAT
>JABASI010002970.1:0-17856 GCA_019776505.1 Tomocerus nigrus | reverse complement strand
TTAATAAATTAAAGCTTGACATTTCGTCACCGTTGGACTATCAACGAAGAATCATATAGAAAGGAATCTTCCATAATATTAATCTAATAACCAACATTTATATCATAGCCGTCATTTGCCGGTAGGAATACTTGACTTTGATTTGACTTACAAACTTATACATATGAAACATATAGAACAGCAAATCTAATAAAGCTATGACCGACTAGCATATCGTTTTTATTACGCTATTACAGCGTCAAAAATTAGTGGTGAACAAGGATAGGTACTTGTTATCCCCTACCTATAAGCTGATTACAATGCAGCGTATAGGAAAACCATTAGGCTATGTAAGTTTCGTGTAATCACACCGTGCTATCTCATCTGGTACCTAATAATAAATAAATACATTTTCATGGACTAATAACTCTGATAATTATTGATTAGTCTAGCTGTGTACTTGCTTCGTTTAAGTGTGCTAAAATAAGTTGGAGCCAGAGAAACGACAGGAGAGTAAATGGCAAGTTAGCTACAAATTGAGAACGCAGTTTCATTGTCCACCCGTCAATAATATCAGAGCTGGCATCTCATAATGGCTAATCTAATTCTACATCATCATTCAATTGATTGCCAAGCACGATTGACATAATATGCCTTGCTGCCTATAATATCTATCTTTAGAATAAATGGATTACTTAATGCGTACCTAGGTGTAAACAGTGCCCTCGTAAAATTACATGTATTGTACTTTTATTACTCAAAGTTGTCAATGTAAAATGGGTAGTAGTAGCTGTAGCTGCTCCTTTCCTCAAATAAAAGTCTAGGTTGTTTTCAATGACAATTCAATGCTAACATCTATTAACTAGCTATCCATAGTTGAAACTATTGTTGAACGCAGATGCACAATAGGTGTGTCATATTGCAATTGTTAGAAATTTCAAATTACCTAGCTGCATTTATGCTTTGACAATAGGATGTCAAAATCAACGTGAATGACACAGATATTTAGAAAAGTGTCTACCTGAAGAGCTATGTACTAAAATTCACACTTTAAATATATAAATAACAGATCAAAAATTTACTATTTAATAATATTATGGTGCTACGGGTCTGTTAAACAAATAAAGTGGTTCTTTTAGAGCACAATGCAGGAAAATATTGTGAAGACGTGAAAAGAGGAACGTACCACTTTGAGGCTTGTACTCAGTCCCCGGAGGGAGGTCAATCTGCGAACTGTCTTGATCCATATCTAAATCTACGTCTGTAACACAAACCCTTACTCCGTTTGTATCTACTGATTGTTTGGGCTGAAGTGAACTCCGAGGCGCCGGTATGGGAGCCACGACTCCATCATTTTTAACTCCAGGCTCATTGTTTTCGATTGCGACAGGATTTGCATCATCGGCTCCCACAGCTTCACCATGTAAATTATTGTCCAAATTATTCTCTAGCACTGGATCTACTTGATTGTCGAGGATGTTATCGAAGCTTAGGTTGGAGAGCGTGTCCTGAAAAAAAATGGATTTGTTTAAAAGGCTTCTCAATATAAGCATGGGGCAAATTATTATTAGGTATACTCTATATTTGATTAGTGGAAGTACACATTCGTGGCATGTCAATACGTACTTTTATGGTATCTCTTGCGGAAATATGAAAGTATTTGCTAAGCTTTTTACTAGGTTACGATTATCTAGAACCAACAGAGTTCACTGCATTCTTTATATGCAAAAGCAATGGGTATAAAACTGCACACTACTCAAATGGATACTATAAGGAGTTGACTTTCAGGTACATCTGCAAACTTAACTATTGTTTCCTTACAGAAAAATTATCTCTTCTGAACCCTTACACCAGGAATATCATATTATTTTGCCGGCTTGATTACTAACCATCTCATAATGTAACCAAAATGATCTCGTCATTTCTATTTAAATATACTCTTTGCTGTTAATTTGTCCACACGTTAAATAAAACTCTTCACACTCGAACGAGAAAAATGGTAAATACTACTCAAATGGATACTATAAGGAGTTGACTTTCAGGTACATCTGCAAACTTAACTATTGTTTCCTTACAGAAAAATTATCTCTTCTGAACCCTTACAACAGGAATATTATATTATTTTGCCGGCTTGATTACTAACCATCTCATAATGTAACCAAATGATCTCGTCATTTCTATTTAAATATACTCTTTGCTGTTAATTTGTCCACACGTTAAATAAAACTCTTCACACTCGAACGAGAAAAATGGTAAATATTCATGCATTTACAGAAACAGTTACGTCATTCAGCAGATTTTGAATTTAGAATATACAATGTATACACATCCTGAACTGAAGCCAAAATAAATTTCCAATTACATACATGACACAAAGGTTGTTAGAGTGAAAAACAATATATTCCCATGAAAATATATTATACGACATGTAGGTAGAAATAAATATAATGATGAATTGGTAAACGAACCATGTCGAGGAAAATCTTATTTTCTGTTGCTTTGCGTTGTCGTATGTCAACAAAGCAAGCGTACATGGTGTTCATGGAATTCGAAGATAGCGTTATAAATATATAGCAAGTATTATTTGGCTTTGCCACAACCATTCTTGATTTTCCATGAGAAGATGGGAAAGATTGAATGAAACGACTGTATAGGTTACTAAGTATATTAAAGTTTGAAAAGAAGCTGAGTATTTTAAATTAGCTTTACTCACTTCATTCCACTTGACTCAATTCCACCAAAACCAAAACATAACACAGAAGTGCAGACAGGAGAAAACCGTAAGGATTAAGGATAAAGGTAAAAATTTGAAATTCACTCTGCATCCGTAGACTGTAGGAACGTTCTGTAGCTTTGGCTCTCATCTCAACCAAAACACATTCTTGTTTGTGTATTATGTCTTTGAAATGAGATTGGTGAAGGAAACGCATCTAATTCTTGGAGTGAGTAACTCTATCTAAGTACAGGATGAAGGAAAAGAGGAATTTATAAAGTTCGACTATAGGAAACCATCACATAATCACATCGACAGTCAGGAGCGCAGTGCAATCAAATGCAATGCAACAGAGAAGGCTGCTAAGAACTCAGGCGTGACGAAACAAGATATCAGTTTATAATCATACGTATAGCATTAACTTTTAGTTAAACTAATAGTACAGTAGTTACATTTAAGTATACTGTACTTTATATAGTGAGCACACTTGACGTGAAGATTAACTTCTATGGCTCTTCCTAACCCTCTGCTGTTATTAAGAGGAGAGGAGGACATTGAATGCATCAAAGATAATGAAAGAATTATAAGTAAAACGCAAGTATCCAGCTATCTTGGAATTCGTTCCACTACAGACTCCTGACAATGAAATGAAAAGAATCCCTCTACGGACTACAGAACGATCAAATCATGTTATAAACTCTATTTCTTTTACGTACAACTTAAAAATTACGTAGGTATTTTATAATTTACTCCCTCCGTACACACAGAGAGAACACACAAACCTTACAACGTCCAACTGTCAAAGTCAATATCTATACGAGCAATAAAATAAAACGAAACAAATCGTTTTCTTTGATATCATTAGCCCTTTCATGCAGTTATTACATCTCTCGAGATTTGAGTTTGACTCCAATTTTCTTGCCTTTATCAACTTTGCTCTGTGTACTTGCTGTGAAATATTGGATAACACATTTTGATTATTTTTTGAAGAAATCCTTTATTTCCACATCACAAGACACACAGCACTTCTGGACTGCTAAGTAGCAACTAATTCGCAATAGATATTGAAAACTTGTTGTAATTTAATATGCCATGTCACACATTTTCATTCAATAGAGGAATAATCAATCAATACTACAAATAACTCACCCTAATGGAATTAATTACATTGTTACGTCACAAGTTGTTTGGTCTTGTTAGAAACAATGCACCGTTTCATCACTCGCATCACATCACAGATACATAAACAGAATCACGCTCCGTATCGCTTACAATCAAAAATTAAATTGAAAAATGTTGACAAATTTTGTAACACTAGTACAAGTTAGAGATTGCAGCAATGACTAAAAGTTAATCAAAACACCAAACTGAAGCGCACGAGAATGGGATAATAATAATATTATAATCACAGAAATACACAACACTTCTCCCTCTCTCTCGTTAAAATGTTTCACTTCAGCAGACTGAGCTAGGATTAAACTTGAAGAGACGATAACCAAAATCCGACTGAGTAATCCTCCCACTTGGTCACTAACTCACCAAACCAGTCAGTCGCTATCACTGGATATAGAAAGGGATTATCTAAGCTCAGGATTCCTTTTTAGCATCAGTTCGTCCGCACAATTGGCTTCAGCTTTCCTTTAATTATCACTCACTCACAACCTATCAGTCAAAGTCAAGTTAGCTAAAATAAACCTGCTTGTTTATAGCAAGCTATTCTGATAGTAGTTACTCAATAACAACGTAATTGCTGCTATAAAAATAAAGCTGAGTCCAAATTCCGACAGATGATGGGTAATTTTCTTGTGCAGCACATAATTATTAGAGTTCTATAGCGAGTATTCCCGTATTGTTTAGATAATATGGCTATATATTTATATTTTAATTAAGGTTTGCTATTTTCAATAGGAATAGAGCAGAAGGATTGCAAAAATTTGCAATGCTAAATGCAGATAGTGAGTAAATGATTGCATTATCTGAGAGTGTAGTATAATGAGTACGAGCTTTCGAGTAGGTATTTATAGTATATCTACGTGCAATGTGATAAAATAAATATTAGCTGTGCCAATGCTGAGTTCTGAATAACAACTGTTGAGTTGACTGTCTCGTGTTCCCAACTCTACGTCTATACTCAACTCGCACAATCAACAAAACGAAGCGAATCCAGGTGCCAAAGAAAGGAAATTGTATTTAGCTAAAGTTACTAACAATATATGTAAGTTGCAATGCAAATGTGTATAGCTATGTCTGTCTGTCTGTGTATAGGTAGCTGTTCTCCCTAATGCACTTATACAGAAGTTATTTATGAATCAAAGTGTATAACTCTTTCTTTGACTTGCTAACTATTGAACAATCTCCTTTATGCACTTACAGAAAATACTAATGCTATCTGTGTGTAGTGTACATCTACACGGCACTCACTCAACTCGTATCTTTAGTTGACTGCAAATAATTAGAATGAGAAAGAAAGGCTTGTGATTATACTGTGCTATTATGGCTCATTGTGTATATCTAAAGTGTCGGCTTCTATACTTGTCCTCATAGGCATTTAGTATAGCACAGTGCACTATTCACAAATGCGAAATGGACTGTGTGAGTCAGTAGAGCCGACTTTAACTCGCAATAAGTTTGCCCAGTCCAGTCAGGTGCGATGGAATTCTATACTAATGCGAGCTAATGAAATCTAATGCATAGGAAAAGGGTATAGTGTCCGTACCTTAGGAAAGATGAGTGGATAGAAGACGATGTGAAAAAGTTGGTACACAACAGGTTGATAGACATACCTACGGAGTATGGGTACATTCAAAATAAAACAGACAAGGTAAACAGCCAGAAAGAGCAGGGCAGGCCAGGACAGGTGAGTCAAGTCAAAGACGGAGCTGGGGTGCATTGAAGAATCTCTCACTCACTCGCCTAGCTCTTATCTCTGAATTTCCTTGTCACGTCAATGAGAGCTTAGAAGAGGAAAATCAGAAACCCTTCAGTTTCTTCAGCATTTGCCTGTTTACCCCGTCCCAGACTTCAAGAGCTGAGCAGTTTTTTAGTTCTTGAATATTTATATTTCTGTATAAAAGCATATAATCGCTGAGCTACACAAACCAGATGACTGACTGACTATATTTTTACATGTAAATCTCTATTCGACCATTCTATACTATTATACCCAATGTCTCTTCTTAATCGTAAGTTACTGCCACTGGCGAAATTCATTCTTTTCTATCTACCTATAGGCCTATCCCTCCTCGTGTATATTATTATTATGTATGTTACCTATTAGGACGACTGTAGATGTAGATTTACAAAAGTTATCGATATGTTAGAGAACAAGAATTTTATTAAGATGTGCTATTGAGGGTAGTAATGTCTAGCCAAGCCTTAGAGCTATACCTTATTGTAATGTAAATGAACATCAAATGCAGATATATCGTTATATAGATTTAACTAATGGTCATTTAAATTTTTACTTGCGTTCGAGATAAAGTTGTCCTGTCCTGTTCTGTTACTGAAAATCAAGAAAAATTAGTAGTATATATGTGTTAGTGTGATGTAGTGTTCATTCAAATTGTGACTTTTAAATCCCTACTAGCTTACCTACCTAGATAACAAACCTCCACTGCTTGATTATAATCAATGTCAATATGAACACTATGCACTATCTAGAGGTGAAATATTTTCTATTACCTTGTGTTCTCTTGTTTTCATCTTGTAAAACAAAATGAAATACATTGGTGCTTTCAAACACATTAGTGCACAGAGTAAAGAACAGAGCGCTCTGTTATATTATACTTATAATAATAGGTCTACTTCTTTTACAGCTGCGTAATTATGCTTGGTAACGAAAGTCGTAGTGAGTATAATGAGTATTTAAGTTTCATAGCAGTAAATATGATTTGATCTCTCATATTTATTGCACTAATTTCTCGTGTAATCTGCAGTAAATGTAATTTATTAGCGCGTAGATATTATGACAGTATTAAAATACTAATAAATGCATATCACTTGTAATCCCGGTAGTGGTAGTAAAAGTCGACCTAGAGATACACATCCTATAAACATAGAGAATTAAGCGAACTATCTCCTATTTGCATTCACGTTGCGAAATAATCCTTGTCGAAAGGTGTGTGTACACTGTGCAGATAATTTTTAAGAAAGACAAGTTTTGCTTTTGGTTATCCTCTACTGTCTAATTAATTTATCACTGTACAATTACTCAAGCAAAAGAAAACTACTGCATTGTCTTGCTTAGTTAGCATAGCTGACTGATATTCTTGCCGCTAATCCAACATTTGTCTCACATTGCTCAGAGTATTGTACGTTTTATTAGTTTGAATAAAATTTAGAGAGATATTTTACAAGAGAATAACTCGGATTACATTACAATTACCATGAATTGTATCCCTGAATCCTATGCACAGGTATTGAGTTTTTGTTTGTCATGTTTGTTATAATGGTGTCTTTATGAGTTCCCTGCACTTTGCTCGCTAATGACCACTGGCATTGCTACAGCTCTAGGATTATACGAAATCTTTCATTAGATAAGATACAAGGAACCAAAATCAACAAGCATGCCATATGTACAATACCTGAGTATGACGCTAGGTAAATAATTCAATAAAAAATCACTCGTCTCCATTAGATGTAGATGACACTTAGAATTGCATAGCCTTGGGTTTGGAAGCTTAGCATTTATTTATCCATAGGCATGTTGATCTATACTGAAATTGAGTGAAGCACAGATAGAAACGCACACATGCATGTTACCTGTGCATGTCGTATATCACATACTCTCTTTATACGAGTAGATAGAGTTCTCAGTATTGCGTTACATTTTCAAATTACATTTATTTACATTGCTTATTTACGAGATACTCAAATTTCATTAGATTTAATGACATGTTGTGGTTTAAGGTTTGTTTGCTTTGGTTTCCTCTTCTCTGGCTGGTAACTTATCTTTGCGATGGTATTCTGTTAAATTATTTTTTAGGGTATCATACACTATTGAAAGCACACATCGTCCCAAACGATTTTATAGATCGTAGTTGAATAAGTAAATATTCACTACGACTTCTGTGTTGGCATGTGTAGATAGCAATACAAAAATCATATTAAATGAACACAAAAATTACATTTGCGATTTGAATGCATTGTATATTTATTGCACATACACTAGTCAATGATGTATATGGGATGTCAAACTTTAGGCACGGATGTGGAGTACGCGGTTCCTCTTGTTACAAACTTTGACTAACTATTCTTAAAATATTTCCCATATAGGTAGGTGAAAACTGAATATACGTACCAAGTCCAATAGATAAACAAACAGGTCGATATTAAAAGTCATGGAAGATAGGGAGCTATCTCTAGAGCTAACAACGTTGAGAATAATATTATAACGCAGACAAATATCTATTATACATAGTACAATTTGCATTTATTTTTAATCTGGTTGCTCAAATGCCTACAATTTTATAGACTATAGAATGGTAAGAAGGAATGCTTTTAATGCGTCATTTAATATGTGCAAGATGTTCACAGTCAGTATTCATATTATGTGCTATAAATGCTAATGTCCACCGTCCACACTAATGCATGTCGCATGAATAAGTCCTTAAAATGCTACTTTTTCATTATACAAGATATGGATATTCTTTTTAGCTAAAGACAACGATTATGGCCTCGGCCTCGCACATAACGACCAATAGCAGCTTTGTAATGAAAACAGCCATTAAAACTGACAATTATCTTAGAAAGAATTGTGATATGAACATTTTCTAAGCTATATATGAGCAGAACTGTAAAATGCAAATAATACTTGTGTATTTTAAGCAACCAGGTAGATGGGTACAAATTGTAATGCACATCTCAATAATAGCTAATACAATGAAGGTACTTTATCATTTAGACTATCATTTTCCAATTTTACGGAAAAGATTTCAACACGTCTTCCTATTGAAAGCATGAAATCATAATCATGACTGTAATTGGGGAAATACATAATCCAACCAAAGGTTTTATTTATTTTGCTCTGCGTGCTGTAAATCTCATTACTAAAGGAGCGCCTAACAAAAGTATGAAATTCAGATAGTAATATTGAGAAAATAAGCTTACTCATCAAAATTGCTAACAAATACTTAGGCATAAAAATACAAAACATCTTCATGAATGCTGTGATAATAATCATGACTTGGTAAGACTGACGTGAAGTTTATTTGATGACGTTGATTGTTTCGATGGTTAGGAAAGGGATAAGTTGAGAATAAAAGAATTTCTTCCCTATCAATTGTCAGAATAAATACTCTTTATGAGGAGAGTAAGTTTGAGAAAGTTTATTTTAGACAAAGTGAATTTACGTTTGGTGCGCAAATGACATATTTATCTCTATCATTCATCTTATTCTAATGAATTATTTTTTGTAAAACTCTCTATGTAGTTGTGGACTGCAATTGAATCCTACGTTTTAATCATTATCAGTAGATACGCTGGCACTTTGGTGTCCTCTACTAAATCAAAAATGTCAAAACTGAGTGTAGGTATCAAGCTAAATATTTTCGATTTGTGGGAATACGACTATTATTTATTAACCAAGAATGTTTCTTGAAAGAAAGAGTTCTTTTGAAAGTACAAATATGTTCAGCTCAATAAAGTCTCACCAGGTATCCCAACAAGTACTAGAAGTTTTACAAATGAAAAGTAATAACTGGATGATGTAGGCGAATTTATTATGGGCCACATACATCATCATCACTTGTTTATGTCGAGCTCACCTTGTGTGGATAGACAGATAACTACATATTGCATAGCCCTTAAAATAGTAATAATGTCACAAATGAGCTGATTGTACTTCAATGTTACATTTTACAATCATCGTAAAATTTTCAATTGCACTAGTGAAACAAACAGGTAAGGACATGCATGATGCACTTACCTAATACGACAAAAGTAGCTACAGGCAGAACCCCATGTTCATAATTTATGAAGAAAAAACGAATAAAAACTCTTGTGTAGAATTATAATAAAAAGAAACTGTTTATTAAACTTATTAACCTTTTCCTTATTTTTCCAGATGAACTTTTCCCACGCAGCGCAGTGTGTTGTAACACAAATAACTGCTCTCTGTTTCAACAAAGTCAACTCAAGCGAACAAAGTAGAGTAAGATAATGGGAAGGTGAAGTAAGAAATTAAAATAGAGAACATACTCCCAACAACAGCCTAAAGATTACTTAAATAAATAAGTAGCCAATTCTTACGCCCTATTTAGTGGGCTGGTTGATGATTCAAACTGGCAAGACAGTTTGTCTTGTCACACTCACAAAGACCCCTCCAAAAACCAAAGGAAGGATTATGAAAAACTTTGCATTGAATCTACATTGAGCGAAATGTATTTATGTGCACTGATGGCTGTGTAACTACTCTTCAGTTGTACCTGTGAAGCTGATGTCATATCTGATGAGATGTTATGTGACTACATCGCATTTTACATTAATTAGGAATGTATGTACGGTACGACTATACAGGGACTATATAGAATCTTAGAATATGGCCAAGACGCCCGTTTGCGTAGGAGGAATTTTTTAAAGCACTATTCTGAAGTACCTACCTACTACCTACCTAACAACATTAGCAGTTTAATGATTTCGGAGGTTTATCTTCATCAAATTATCTCCTCTAAGCTGTCCTTGCTTTTGCTTTTCATTAGCTCCCACTGCTAAGTACAGACAGATAGTTAGTATGACTTTGATAATAGTTAAACATGCAGGAGTCTAATTTTGCTTGGAGAGCTCTATTTGCGCAACATAAAATGTTTATCTTATCCTTTTAAAATTTTTCAGTTTTATTTACTTTTCATAGTCTACATTAATATGACGAGAATTTTCTTTGCTTTAATGATTAGCAAATAATTACGTCTGCTTACAATAAAAATTCCGAGAATAGAAAGGGTAAGTATAGCGAATGAAATCCATTTGTGGCCGTTTTTGTAATTTCAATGAAGTCCTAGTCTAGCCTTAATTCTATTCATTACTGTTGCATACATTATGTGTAGTAGAATGGACTAATACAAGATAGATTTACCTTTTCTGTATACGTACACCTGTAAATGTGTACTACTTCGTTTTAGTAGTTTTATATTGCACAAACCCACAGGTTGCTTACTTTATTGTTTATCGTCTTATTTGCAAAAAGTGAGTTGTGTGTACTATTTCTAGTCTTTTGCATATTATACACTTTGTGCATACAGAATCATAATCATAACAAAGGTTTGATACGTTCTTATTCTTGGTGGATTGACTCGTCCTGCTGTGGTTTGGTTTGTTTTGTTCAGTCAACTTATCCTATTTGATTTGCATTGAAATTAAGAGTGGGAATAAAGGATGTTCGTTTATGTGTAATCGTAGAGTTAGTAAATAAGTAGCAGGTATCTGCCGAAGAACACGCCAAGCGACCTGTCCACGACTTAAGTCAAGTGATGTGATGTGACTGTAATGGTAATTACAGGTTGCATTGACATGTGCCTTTGATGCATTATGTAAATACGGTAAATGTACTACACAATCCCCTTCCAACTATATAAGGTTAGGCGTTATTGTGCCACTATTGTGTGCCTGTACATAAATAACCTGCACTCTTGACTTGACTTGCTCTGACTTTGTCGAACCTAGTTCGAGCCACCTATACACACTGCACACAAGGGTAACACTTTGACTTAATGTAATGAGTAGTATAATAGATAATAAACATTCCACGTTTCAATGAATAAATAAGACAAAAAAGGAAGCGAAATAGAAAGGGAGATTGTAATGTAATTGCAATTCAAGTACAGCGTAGCAGTATTAGATATTTCTTAACATTTGATACATCATTTTCTTATTGTCAGTTACCTACAGTTGCATAGAATTAGAATTACATGATAATAACACTAAAGCACCAATGTATAATAATATTGTCATATTCCACTTAATCCTATGCACGCAAACGACATTTTCTTTCGATAAAGGACGACACGATAAAGTATTAAATAAACTTTCTGTTTCGTACGATATGATTACTTTAATGGATAGATTCTCACGGATGAAAAAAGCTTATGACAAACTATAAAAAACATCGCGTTCATACGAGAATTAACCATGGAAAGCATTTAATTTCTACCATTAAGATTACGACATCAAAACATACAATTACTTCACTTTAAATGAAAAGTTTTCTGTGGTCAATATGAGCATAAAACTAATTAAAGCTCAGATTGATGAATTGATGTTTAAATTTTGATATCTAAATCATGCATGAGATTTATGACTGAATTGCTTTCAATGTGCTGGTGATAAAGAACTGTGCACGCCAGGGCATTAAATTAGCCATCCAGAAAGCAAATAAGCTTCCCCTGACCCCAGTAAATAAAACATCACTCAACTTTTCAACACATATTCTTGACCCATAAGGCAGAAAGTGTGACTCAACTCGTGTCTCTTGTTATGAACTAAACTTGAGCAGTATCTTTATGTTTGGATAACCTAACTGAAATAATTTATTATCTGAGTTTGCCATTCCTACCCAAACGAAAAAGACGTAGGACTCCTAAAGGTCAACTACAAATAATAAGCACAATCTGAGATGCTCGGCTGACATTTATCAACTTAACTGTTTGGGTACCTTATCTGAATGAGCATGCATACAACTTTTTCTATAAAATAATTATATACAATATTAACCTTTGACGTGAAGATCACATAACGTTATGTTATACGCCCATATTGCCACACGCTGAATACAACGTGACGTTCATCATCAAATTATATGTCGATCATTCCAAAACCTTTACAAAATCACTAGGATGTACGCTTTGAACGTTTCAAACGACTTAGACCGCAATGCACGTTTAGTTCATTTCGCAGGACCTATGTACTATATTCATATCTTGAAAGACACTCCGCTATATAAAAGCAAAGATATAAGGAAATTATGCCCATCATTTATGGTTCATATCATGTCGACTTGACAAAAACCAGGCAGAATAGAATTTGCATAGGTAGAATAGCATCAAAAAATGAACCACTACAGGGGCGGAGCACGGAAAAGTAAATATTTACTTTGTCTTTCTATAATTACAGCCTTTAACTTGAGTATCAATTAGTAGTAAGTTTGTCGTTCCTTGTCCTACTGTCCTTGCTAGTGTCAACGTGAGAACATGAGAAATTGATAATAGTCGTTTGCTGAAAACTACCAAAGCCTACACATTATTGTCTGGGCGCAGCTTAATAAAATAATAAGTATAATATATGTAGATTATATTACAACATCTGCATTCTGATATGAAGGCTTAAGTATATTTAGCTAATGAATACACAGTGACGAACTATTGATTTATGAGCTAATTTTTCTTGTAACCATTATCATTGGCAAAATGATACTGTTAAAAATGGTGAAAGTGGTCTTAGAAAAAATCAACTTCCTCCTGGAAGATTACCTGGCTGCAGTATATATTCAATACTAATTAGCTGTACAGTCATTAATTGCTTTAATGTATTTTTTATATCTATTCACATGGAATTACCAGACTTCAATCATTACGAAACGAACATACACTATCTCACGTAGGTATTACTTTAGAATTGTACACAGTACATAGAAAGAGAAAAGCTTTCGGAAAGAAGTTATGCTACGGTGTCGAATCTTCATTTCAAGCTCTAAATGACAGTCATGTCATAATTATCAGGCATCAGGTAAGAAGAAATTCACAAGGCATCACAACAAATAATCTGTTATTGTGGACGAATATAATCTGCATGCCCATTTTGATATTATAAATCTCAGTACATATAGCATCACACATTCTCTGCGTAGACACTACATAAATATGAGCAAACTAACAATAGGAATTAAGATACGCGAATGTAATTTGCATATCATCAAAAATCATGAAAATTAGCGCGTATAGAGTAATGTGTAAAGTATTTCCATTCACAAGATAGAGCGAGAAATAAGTCTTTTGAAAAGAAAACCTCCTTCCTTCCTTTGAAATCTGTCGTATACGCTGTGTCTACTATACCTTAACACTAATACTCAGTCTTTCTTTTGAAGTCACGAAGCAAATTGAATTTTGCACAAAAACCTCACGAAGAAATCATAACATTTGGTGGTCTCCTGATCTTGTCTTTTATGGCCTTAACACTTACGAGAGTTGAAATGAAATGAGTCTAGCTTGATTATTAAGATGAGACGGAGTAGGTAAGTAAAGTAGAGTGATACACATTTCAAGTACTAAATAAAGGAGACCAAACAATACCGTCTCGTACCTTTAGCATTCCTTCCTTCGACTAAATGTGAATGCGAAAGACTTTAACTTGCTCTATTCGCATTTCATTTCATTATTTATGAAAGTCCTACATACTCTGCGGACAGCGATGAATAAAACAAAATTACTTCTACATATTATAAATAAGCCGTCAAATTCGTATGTGACCGACGGAATAGATATTTACAATGAGCACATACCTACACAGGTATGTATAATATTATGGTTATGGTATGGTGAATGGTAGACGCATACCTAAGTAGAAACAACTTAATTTCAATTCTCATTTAGACACAACTTCAAGATGTCAGTTACATTCTGCTTTCCTAAACAGAATTTTATACGTACGTACATCTAGGAAATGTCTACACTGGAGTTTAAACTTTTTTCGGCAGGAAAATTTACATTTAGCTGTTCGCCAAGAGTCGAAAAATATATTTCAAAAACTTTGTGCAAATGTAGAATAATTTGATGTGAGTCTGCGAGTTGCCTACCCACACACAGTGGTAGAATTTTTCAGTTCACTGCGCTTAGTACACAATATTGCTAAGTGAATACTTACTTAGTATGTTTATTTCTACTTATTCCCTAAAAGTATTACAGTAGCTCAAAGTTACTTCAGTCGGAGCAATGCAGAATAAAGAATGAACTGTCAGCACCGCAGCTTCCATTTTTATTGACCATTAAACTACATTGCAAATGAAATGAAGCGAATGTGTAGCACTCGCTACTTTGTTCGTACGTACAATTTTATATTTATGTAAATTGAAATGGTTAGAGTTTACCTCAGAGTCAGATCGGCCCTCTCCCATTGTTGGTGTGTCAGCTTGAGCATCAGCCCAAGATTCACTCACGCTTACATCACTCATGTCACAATCCGCGGCTCCTCTGCAAAATCAAATAAATAAACATATGTACCAACTACTGTAAGAAATAACGTCCAAATTCACAAAGCTCATTCGACAAGATCAACGTACATGAATGGATATGACATGGGATTATGGATAGGCATTCGTTAGAGCAATTTGAGAAAAGGATAAGATGTAAAGAGTGTAATTTTGAAAGGTTCGGTATTATTCACACACAGTTAGGCAGAAAATGAACGTTATTATTGCTAATATTCAAGCATGACTCTACATGTACAGATTACCATATTACATATCCACGCAATAATGGTAATCTTCAATTTACTACAAGCTATCTGTTAACTAATCTGAATGCACAAAACCTCCTTTGTTTAATGAAGCTCAAAGTAAATGCAAAATAATAAAAAATTTGTCACGAACACTAAAATTATTTATCAGCAGAAAATTGCATGCAGCTCTAGAAATAATCTATTCTGATCAGGAATCTTTAATAATAATAATGGTCATAAAGCATTAGTGTGTAGTCTGTAGAATCTAATCTGACCAAACTTATCTAAGCATTTAACAACAGACAAACAAACATAAAATTTGTATCTACGGTGAAGAACTTGTGTTTTTCTCGTATACGTACTCAATACATGAATGCAGCTCGTTTTAGTCTTTTGCATGCAATGATTATGATGTGATGTGTGATGCAACTAGATTTCTGATAGCGACAACAGTAATTTTTATGTTCAAATCTGATTTTACTAAAAAGTATTCATAGACATTCAAAAGTTGAAACTAGAATGTGTCCCACGTAAAATTATGTAGCTACTACGTAGAAAATGAGCTAATCTACGAAAGCTAAACTACAAAAGGTCAATTAAGTGTGATTTTAAGTATGCAATGGTAATTAGTAAAATTGTCCTGTCATAAAATTCACACATATTTCATGGAAATGTTTTCATTATCTGAGAATGAAAGTTACCTGTCAATGCTCATGTTATCTTCGTATTGGTCCAGGAGAACTTGTTGCAAAAGACAAAGACCAAGTGTAAAGATAAGACACGTAGCACATACACTACACTGATGGGTACAACAACAACGCACTTATCTCACAATTACTAAAACCAGAATACATAATAGTCATTATGTAGTAGAAGAAATTACGAGCGTTCACCTACAAGTAATTACATGTACCTTTCTGATATGTAGTAGTATAGTCATAACATGGCACTACACTGCGTAACTTATGTCAATTCTGAATAGGAGCAAAAAGTCAGCCTTTCCTCACTGTACTCTCTGACTCAGTTTTCCCTCATTGGATTCCTTCTTAAATGTGCTGTCCAATGAAAGAAAAACAATTATATCACTAGAACGGTCGGTAGATCCTTTAGCTGATATTACTTCATTAGCAGACACAACTATACAATTATTAGAACGCACTGAGAGTGTTACTTATTATGATATCCACCTGCTATCGTATTCACCTCAATTATAACGCAATAAAATAAATACACGATAACAAATTACACAAACAAAGTGCATTGGAAAAGAGTACAAAATCCATTTACACATGCAGCACAATGTAAACAATTCAGAGTAAATGTAATGTTATCACAAGAGATGATCATGATGGCGTTTTTCCTTTATTTTGTCACAGTCCAGCAATTCAGCTCGTTCGAATAATCGAATACAACACACACACACACAAACAGCAGAAAAGTATTTACACGAACATTAGTGCAATATGTGTCAATTTACGGCAAAATGCAGAGCACTCACAAAACAACTATCAGTTTGAGTGTGGTTGAAATAGAACGAACATTATTGTGAATGTCTTTAAGAGGCAAGTAGCAGAGAGTCCACTCAACTGACTGTGCTTCAGAGTCAATAATGTTTCTGCACTACTGGGAAGTTTGCAGGAGCAAAGCAGACACAAATCAAAAGACACTCAACTCAAGTCGAGACAACCTCCCTCCAATCCCTTCAGCGACCATCTGAAATGCCCAACTCAATTTTCAACAAGTAAAATATACAAAGTAGAGGCAATGCGAGTAAACAATCCCACACGACATATTGAAACTTGTTCTAATCGTATGCTCATGCTATACAATGCAATAAGTCAGAAAAATTGAATATTATTTTGTATTACAACTTATTGTTAGTTAGAAGTAGACATGGAGGAGGTGTATGTACTTGTATGCATATGTACGTTGTTATAATATTATGCATTCCTCATTTCCTTTATTGTTGCATTCTCTCTGGTTGATTCATGTTCTATTCTGCCTAGGTATGTGTATCACTCATATTCATGCATGATTGTAGTATTTAACTCCTCTAATGCATACATTATTATAGTTTGAACTATTTGACACTACTTCTCTGCGGCCTTTCTACATGGAGTGCATATCTAGAAAACTATGCCTTGAGCTCTACTCACTAACTACTGACATCAAACAGCCCTAAAATGCATCATAATGAATGAAAACTTCACAACATATAACATCTGCCTATCGTGTAATTGCTACAATTAAAGCAAATCACAATCTTCTTCCTCTAATGCAATAATAGTTAATAGCTAATGAAAAATCACCGACAACAATGCATATAGGATTTGTTCCTCTTATTATAGTTGTTTTATGACTTTTCAGACGTATTCACGTTGAAAGTTTTTTTTTTCGCGTGAGACAGACTATGTCATTAGGAATTTCTATAGAGTTTCTTTTGCATTTTATCATAACTATGTTTACAGATTCAGCAGTGACTTGCTTGACTGATAAGAGATGATTTGTTGTTTGCAAAAAGAAATGCTCCATTCTTATTCAAATCAAAATTCTTAACTCACAGTCAATAAAATATAAAAACCACATTGAATTAGAGTAAGCAATAAGCAGCTCGTTCCTTTCATTCAACTCTATTCAAGTTTATCATGAATCTTGAACGACCTTTATCAGTCTAAGAGAGCATTAGAAATTACATTCACATAATCAAAGTAAGAACGCGTAAGTATACATACGCCTAATTG
>JABASI010002969.1:0-17857 GCA_019776505.1 Tomocerus nigrus | reverse complement strand
ACAGCTCACTACTATGTAAACTAAACTTACAAACAACAAAAATAGAAGTCCGAAAGGAAAAAATAAAGTTTCAGGGAAAAATTTAGCATTATTTTTGCATTGAATATGTAACATTATATAGAAGATAGTAATCTATATGGCTAAATTAAAGCTATAGACACTATGTAGCTAAAATATACGTTGAATGTGATCTTTATTATTAGTTCTGCTACATATACTAGTATATAGTTAGAGCATAGCTAAAAGTGTATCTGTGTACGAAAGCAACTTGAGTTATCATATCACGACTAATCAATTGTATTCAGCTACTATTATAGCAATTACACTATCCGCCACGCTTCAATCACTAAACAAATCAAAAATCAATTTACAGTATACGCAAACTTATTTAACTGAGTAAATATATTAAAGTTCTTGTTCCTTTTCGTCTTATTCACGAAGTACATACTAGTACAGCAATAGCAAGAAGAGAAGAAAAAAAATCAAAGCACAAGCCGTGAGCTAATCGCAGTTTTACTTACATTAATCTATCTCTAACACTTTAAGTAAGTAAGCAAAGCGTGCTGATCCAGATTTGGATTAAGACTTAGATTAAAGCAAGCAACTCACATCAGAATCACAATCTGCCGAGGGCCTATGTAAGTTTATAGTGACTTTTGCCTTTAGCCATCGTGGATGTATGTATAGCATATATAGATAGAATTATTTTGCAGGAAGTTGACTCCCACCATACACACACATAGCCTACCTATATGCCTGCATGTATATGCACAAACTGACACTACTCCACATATCATCAACAACACAATCAGTAAGAGAGTGAGTTTAGTGAAAAGCATTTTCAGTCAGTTGCTCTTGGGGATTCAACGAAACGTCAATCTGATTTGCATTCAATCACATATTTATATATACAAGAGACAGATATTGCGTCCTGTCCCTCTCAATTCTCTTGTTCTTACATTTTGTGATCTGATTTAAAGTTTCCGAGTGCACTGTCAATCTAGCTGTCTATTCTGGAAAAATAACAGTAGCCTTTTTTAAAGATAAAATCTGTCTTTTTTCCTTTCAGTCCATCTCATCTCGCCCTCCTAGTAGTGTATCTATGAAAATAATATCAGTGCAGTGTCTACATTCGTTTGTTTGTTTATGCGAAAGCTGAAAATGTCACTACAACAATTCACAGCCAGTAATAATAACTAAAGTGCAACAGTGATAGTCAGAAAGACACAAATAAGGACCTCCTCATCTGTACTCAACTTTAAAGTGTGCTCATAATATTATTATTACTACTATAAGGATTCCATTTCATTTGTTGTGTGAGAAGTGAGTGCATGGATTTCATTACACCGTGACAATAACACACAACATTGGATTACACATTCAACTCTCTTCAGTTAGCCACAAGACACGTTTTATTCTAATTAATGTCCACAGGCTCATGCTCATGTCTATAGCTACTATTTAATATTAGCAGGAATTGTTCTTCACATTACATTACCATCTCTCATTCGAATATTATACCTACCACTTTCAACTAATAGCTACTGAAAACCAAATACTAGTGTAATATGCAAATGCCTTTTCAACTCTCTACTACGATCAAATTCATCTGTGTCTCTGATATCGTCTAGCTTCACTTGCTTCAATAATCACCACTGATTGCTATTTGATTAACCGTGAATATTACTACATACAATCATTACCGTTTCACAGCTTTACTTTACTTTTAGTGGTTGTGACGTAAGAGTGATCGTGTTTACTCTACATATTATACCACAGCACATACGCACACAGCTTACTACGTTAACTGATTAGTATGGAATTTGTGAACTCCTATTGGACTTGCCATAATTAAGGTAGGTACACACAATATTCTATCATGCTTTATATATACACTCTTAAGTATACATGCTGAAAATGCCATCAGGGCACAAACTAAAATCACCTAATACCTGCTACATATGCACGGAATATTAATTATGTTAATTACATGTTAACTTGTGGCTACAATGAAAGTTTTAAAAATAAACTATTATATCGGATAAAATTAAAAATCGAATTTTAACCAACTTCTCAAGAATTATGCGTTTCTGTAATGTGTGTAATTTTGTGGGGTGTAACTGTTTAGAATGCAGAAAACGTGAGACTTTATCGACCTTATGCTTACATAAGAAATCCTAATTAAGCTAATTGCCGGCTGTGACGACAGTGAATCAGAAGAGACTTTAGCAATAAAAGGAAAATCCCCAGTCTGAAATTGAAGCACAGCTAATGTTGCCTTAAGTAAACATGAAAGGAATGTAAACAAATATAAATAAAGTCTCCTTTTAATTGAGTAACTTAAATGGAAGGAATATTATATAGTTAGATAAGACAGACTATGTATAATGAATACATACAGAACGTAGGTACTGAAGCTGTTTATATTTATCCTCAGTAACTATTTACATTGCCTTATAGAGTAAAAAGTAGGCAAGGCATTCCGAAAAGAAGATGTACCGCTAGATTTGCATATTATTAGTTTTGTTAGATAACTGCAAACGTTATCTACGAGTATGTAAGAATGTTGAGTGTGTGTGTGCTAGCTCTGATTTGTTAAGGTAGCTGGTACATAGCTAGTAATTTATTTGGAAATCCTTTTAGCCATGGCACGACCTATTACGTATAAAGTATCAAGTGAGTTTGACATGGAACATAGCGTTGCGTTTGTTTGTTGGCAAACTATTTATAAACGTTAGTCTGATTTGATCTCCTGTGGAGGGACGTGAATGGCTGCATTAATAATAGGCAGGGACGTAGAAGAAGTACTTAGTAGCAGGGAAAATTGGGATTTATCTGTAAATATATAGAGAGCCCGCGATATTATCATAGACACAAGTATGTTTGCTTGCTTGCGCTTGCTCATGGATAATATGAGTAGGTTAAACAAATAACTTATGCCATGCCACTCATTAGCAACTAACTAAGTTTCCTTGCACTCTATTACAAGAGCACTAATTAGCCAATAAAATAAACTAATGTTGGGCTCGGACTCCTTTTGGCTCGAACTCTAAAGATAAACTCGTTGGGTACGAAAAGGGAGTTTTATTCATGTACATAAATACGTACTTCGTTTTTCTTTCAACTAATTTGCTGATTACATGAATATTATGGGAATCGTATGGTTTTTTTAAAGAGAAAAGTTAGTTTTAATGAAGTATTTTTATCTATGGTGAACCTAAGGTGTCACAACCAGTTAATTGTGAACTGTACATACATAAGAGGAGGATAGAGGCAGGATGTTTAGTATGCTAAATCCTTATCTGTGTATAAATGAGTAGATCCCTTTTTCTGTATTCTACTACAGTGCTGTGAAGCAGTATAAGTTGAAACATAGCAAGGAAATGATAAGAAACTCTAGTAAATAAAGTGGATTTCGGTAAAATCACCGAAAAGTAATTTGACGGGAAGCCAAACAAAAGTCAACATGCAATCTACTGGCGTATGTTGTGTGTTTACAGATTAACAGTTTGTTTTTACTACAACTATATCTTGTATGTGATATGAAACGATCAAAACGGTCTTCTTCGTTTAAGTACACACTTATTAACTTCTAACATATGTTTACCTTACGTTAGAAAGATTATAATATTGACTACCAACAAATTTCATCAATGACTAAATAGCCAGCACAGAAATGCTAACCATAAAAAAGTCAAACAGGAACTTTTAACTTGAGTTTTAAAGATCCCTTCCTGGATATGCTACAGAAAGTAGAGGAAAAAAAGGGGATCTGAATACAAATACTGTAATTTAACTCAACTATCATGCAGAGTGTAACAGTACCGACGTTGCTAGCACAAACTATCCATCCTCCTTCTGCTATCAATGCACTTTTTGATATGTATTAGTGTGCCAGTACTACGTATTATGGCATTAGTGCATTGCATTAAGTCAACAATAGGACATCCGGGAAACAGGGATATGCTCGACAAGCTTCGTCCGCCAAACTGCACAGTTTCGGTGATTCTATTCAAAACCTACCTACCACCTACATAAATCAGTTTAACTATCATAACTCAACATGCCTTTAACATAATAACACAAAAATACAATACCTATAGCATAGCTATCATATTATACGCTCACAATCACAAAACAATACAATATGCCATGTCACAATTCACATTAGCATTGCGTGTCTATTTCGTCTATCAACGAATGCCAAATGGAAAACAACAGACATTATTACTCTACTATCACATATGATTAACCTCTGCCTTCAAATACTTCTACCATGTTACAATCCTACAATTTCTATAATATGCCATCATGCAAATCTAGTGTGTCTATATACCTACAGACATAGTAGTGCGTTTTTATTTTAACGAATGTCACCTTACGACGTTACGACATGCTATTTACGTACAATTGTTCTAATACGATGAGATTTCATTTCTAACTCGGTTATTTATGGTTACAATGCTACATAAATAGCATTTTCTATTGCATTTATATTCATTGTCGCTCAATGCTACGTTTTAAACATTTTAAAAACTCAATGAATGCAACACACACGAAATGACACAGCACAACATAATAAGGATCGTAAATATGGAAAGCTAGTACTTTGTAACGGATGTGAGAAAAAATAGCGTTTACATCAGTAGTTATTCAATTATTGAAGGTTGCGTACGAATATCAGGAAAGATTGTAATTATTATCAACTGTGGTGTAGCAGATTCAAAGATTCTATATGGGACATTTTGTTATGAATTGTAATAGAAAATCTTCTGTCATTTCAGGTGAAACAATTATGTAAACGAAGGTAGCATGCATTGTTATACAATGCTAATGGTTTGGAATGCTATTTTGAATGAGCTAACTAAAGTAATAGATAATAATAGAGAGGGGAAGAGTTAAAGTTGAAGCCTCTCCTATCATTAAAATTGTCATTGAACTCTGGATTGAACTGGCGGTGTATTGAGATCAGAGTGCACGAGAAATCCTTCGGGCTGACTCAGTCAGAGAATTGTACATGCAATCATGCAGTTTAGTGAACTCCTGTATCTGGACGTGTTGAGATTCTGCTGATGTTGAGTCAGAATTATTAAATCTACATTGACTCATACATGTCATCAGTTTGTGAATAGAAAAGATTTTTGCATACATAAGCACAGAGGGGCAGGGGGGAGAGTAAAAAGCTGGAAAAATACATTCCGTCTGTGTCATTGTAAGTATGAAGAGATTCGGATGATAAATCATAATCGCCCTAAGGATACTATATATTGTTAGAAATATAGTGTGGATATTTATGTAGGTGTAGGCTCGTTTATTGAAAACGTATTAAATTACGCCTATACATGTATTGAAGCACTCCTGTGCGTCAAAAAGTTAGTAGTTTGAAGTTTGTTAAGGAGAGTTTTTCAAACTATAAATGCAGAGCACATAAATCGCCATACACAAATACTAGGGCGTACTACAAGAGATTTGACGAGTTATAAAATGGAAAAAATGTGGAATTAGAGTTTAAGAGTGAAGAAAGATGATTGTAGGCACAAATCGAACGTTTACTTAGCCCAGCCACTTTTTTTCGAAAGTATATAAATTCCCATCCCACATTCAAACGCAATTACTTTTATTTATTTAGCTAATATGTGAAGAACTAATACGTAGCTATAAGAGTATAATTTTCAATAGTGCACGTCTTTTTGGCACAAGGAATAATTCTTGGCATCAAGATTTCCACTACTAAGCAAGTGACATAGAATTGTATTCGGAGAGGAGACTAGAATAATACCACACGATGATCATGCCACATTAACTACAAGTTAAGATAACTAAACAACCACATCGCATTAACATTACTGGCAAATGATGATAGTTGTTCTTTGAGGAGAAAAAGACAAAGTCTGTCATTTTCAGCATTTCGTTGCACCATGAATTTCACACTCTTCAATTCGAGATAACCTAAGCGTCTATCCCCATCTTCCTTTCAGTATCCGATTGCACATGGTAATTTGGTAATACGCATTTACTGTGCTGCATTCTTATATATATAAGTAAATATTTATAGTTCTATATGTGTCTCTACTACTAAAGTCTTGAAAAATGTTCCTCACCCTACTTTTTGTCAATGTTTTATGTTTCTCTGTGTAGTATTTGTAGAATTGATAGGTAAAAGGATTGCATGAGATGTAGAGTGGGTGACCACAAGGAAACCTGCAATTGCACACTATTGTATTAGACTATCAATTGATGGTTTCGTTTGCTTGGCTTGGAGATTATGGTTTGATAACTGTTCTGTAGTCCGATAACAATACGTGACTTGATTTGACTTTCCGTTGAATTTACTATATATGTCCATTGGCTACGCTCTATTCACTATTCCTCTGTAGAAATGCAAATAATAAATAAACTCTTTTCGATTCATAGTATTAATGGGATGGACACTATGCAGTTGTACATCGTCGACCCAAAAGTGACACGAATAGCTTCTAAATGTTTCAAATTACCTTACTTTCGAGAAGAAAAGCTTATTGTTAGTTAGTTAAAAGTTGGCTGATGTGTGAGTATCTTATCCATTAGTACACTTATATGTTAGTCTGTCTGCTGTAGTAGTAGATGAGTCTGTAGGCATAATATATGAAAGAAGTCTTGATGAAAGATCGTAAAAAGTGACTTTTATCTTTATTATATTGCTATTACAGTTAAACTTGGACTTGACTACATACAATGTTCATTCATAGCAACTTTTATTTTTTTACTGTTAAAAGTTGCGAATCTTTATAGTTGGTGCACTTGAATTGCAGTTTCTTAGCTATAGTAGGTAGGTACTTATTGTTAGCAATGCACATCACATCACCTCACTAACTAAATTCAATAGAATCCCATTTGCCTTGGTTTCATTTCCTTTCTCAATTCGCTGGATTCCTTGCTCCAAGTTTTCTTTTCGTTGTGGTTCGTAAAGTTCGGTGAGAATCCTAGCAAAATCTGTGGATACTCTACACAGGTACATAAATATATTTAAGATATACAGGCATACATAATACAAAATATACTGAATTTTATACAGGTAGCCTTAGCCTTATACACGAGAGAACTACCTAATACTAAACTAAACCTGTTAATAGCAGTATTTTATTTTATTTTGTTCTGTTTGTTTTCTTGTTACATTACTTTTTCTTCAGTTAATGAGTGCTCCGTGTCGCTCATTTCATCCTACTACCTTAAACTCATGACTCCTGATAGATAGAGATAGTTGTTTATTTACAATCCTCATAAAACAGTTTACGTTAACTTAACCGCTTTCAAAATACTATTCTTTTTAATTTATGGCTAGATGAGTTGTCGTCGTACATTCAAGATTTATGAATGATAGTGTGTGCTCTGTTATGTAGTATACTGGGTAATTGGCATAATAGCATTATGCACAAACATAGACAGACATAGCAATTAAGAGGATCTGTACAAGTACTTCTACTCTAAATATGTAGGTAGGTACATTTAAATTAAATCTTTTAGTGCATACATTATTTACCTATGCATACACACAATTCCACTGGTTTACCTAATTATTTCTCCTGACTAGTTTTTTACACTGCTCTTGTTTAACCACAAATCGCGAGCATTTCCTTGGGTTTCATATCTGCAACACTATTGTTCCGTTTCCTACCGCATTGGTACATGTTACTAACTCTTCATTACACGCTACATTCCTTTATCAACTCATCTAAACTGTAAAGATAGTCTGAATACCTATTTGAACATTCATTTCATTTACCAACTAAATTTCCCATATCGAAATCGTAAATATTTTTTACCATGAACCATCCTTCATTCAGTCACTGTATCTCTTGCTCTTGAATTCATGTCTTCTAATAGTAATTCAAGCAAGGACATCAATCGAGAATTTACAAAGAGCACGCAGAGTTTTCCCAAGATAAAATTTCTGTTCCGACTGCTAAGAAATACTGGCTTTTTTCCTAAACCTTGCAAGTTACAAGTGCAGAAACCTTCATATTTATGCATTGTAACTATTATATGCATACAAAATATTACAATGATTTTCAAAATCTTTCTAACCTTGCATGTATGCATCCAGTGTATATGATCTGATGCGTTAAAAATATTTTCTCTTAAGTAAACAATGCTTTTGGATGAAAATCTCTGTTTAAATTTTGTGCTACAACAAGCAAAAGTGTTATTTACCTTTGTATTATTCAATGATGAAGACAGAAAAATTTCTAATAAATAAAAAAGTGAAGTGTGCATGGCACAATTATATAGAATTACATATATAAACTCTGCCAATATCATCTTGTAATAAGAATGACCTGAGCTGGCACTTATAACTAAACATAAACAAACAAGACACACGTCTCATGGTCATTTAGTCTGAGCAAATAGAACAAGAACATATGAAATTACTCATTCAACTTGTAGTTACAACTTACAAGTAGCAATTGTACCCTCGACGATTATACATAATTAGGATTAGAGCATTTTCGAACTGTTGCAATTAATTCTAAGCACATAACTAGCTACAAGATGCACAATGTGCACTTACAGACAAAATGCAATAGAGCATTGAACACTTAAGCTGTCAGTCTACAACTACAACCAGAGTGAGAATCATACGAGTGAGCAAGAAAATGCAAAAATGAGAATAGGAAAGTCAGGGCAAGTCTCATCTAAAGACTTATTGTTGCTCTGCTCTGTCTACTCATCTTTCAACAATCTCTGCTTTACTTTTCTTTATTTTCTTATCAGTTTCTGTATCAAAAGTACGAATCAAGAAAGCATTTATTCCGCGCTAAATATTTCACATGTATCATCCCCCACATATATTATTATATCCCTCACTATACAACTCTACTACTGAATATGACTACGATTTTGACTTTTGCCTTAAATACAGTAAACTTCATTTGTTAGTGCCACTACACTATAATATTACCGTATAGTGTAGTATAGAGTATAGAGTAGTGCGCATCGTACACACACATAGCTCGCTTCACTATTAAAAGAATACAGGTACAATAAATAATATAAAACACATTGAGCTCATCCAACAAAAAATCCTACTGCCGACCATAGAGTAAACTATTTGCAGTACGCAAGGCACTCTTTATTTTTCAAAGATACAGACCGTGACGAATCTCATCTACTCAACAGTGGCAGAATTCCACCAAAAGCAGATTCATTCACATATATTCCACAGTAAACGCTACTGAAGCTTCTCTATAATTCTATATGGTATAATTTGTTTGTATTTGTAATGCTCGTAAAATTCTACTAAAAATCTCTGTTAGAACTATAAACACAAATACAATGTGCGTTCTGCAATAGCTTATTTAAGTAGATAGTAAATTAAACACGTAGATATAGCTAGGTATAATATTGTCAATAGACATTATATTATAAATAGATTACAATATGATTGTGTGTGTGTACTAACTAATACTAATGTACTATCGTACTATTGCAATATTTATATAGGTAGGTATAGGGTAAAAATAAACAAGGGCGGTAGTAGAATCACAATTCAGGATAGATATCATGCAAGATCCATTCTAATATAGAGTATAGACTTGCATTTATGATGAGCCGAGAGAGAAGAGTAATAAATAAATCACAATTAATCATCTAAACTGTATCAAGCCCAAATGCACAAGCTCTCTGCTTTTCTGTCCAATAACCTGGCTTAACTAGTTTCGCCAGTAGTTTCTGTGTGAACTGTGTCTCACTACACTTTGGAATATACAAGTAAAGCTTTCATATTAAATTGATGGATGTCCCATCATTTATGTACAGAATACGTCCACGTACTGTTTGTCCAAAGTATTCATGACTGTGTGTAGCGATAGGCGTGGAAGGAAAATCTGCAGTCCCGCCGACGACCAACTCATCATTCGATCTTATACACAGTACAATAGATTAAATTACATTAGCTAAATCATAGATGTAATCTATGACAAGAGCGGGCAAAAAGCATCTTACAACGATGTGGTTGAGCAACTTTCGCGTTTTTCTTCTGCTATACTCAGATTGGGGACCGCATAATTTAAGAAACTTTATCTCAAACTGAATACCTACATATTTTGTATGGAATGAAATATTTGTGAATTTTGCTATTTAAATTCGACGAGTATCAAAGTAGTAAAACATAAACGAGCACTTTACAATTGACAATTATTCATATATATAAAATATGTATCAAAGTAGTTATAGTGTAGGATCTCTACCCTCCTTATAGTGAAGAATATATTAATAATATTATCAATCTAAACAGCTGTACTAAAGTTAAATACTTAATTTCTACTGTAGTAGTATTGCTAAAGGATTTACCTTTTCCAGTCTGCTAACAGCAAATAATCTACTTATTATTGGGCTAGATATATAGGAGTAACTACTTCAGATACCTACCTGTAATAATTGTTTTATCAACGTGCTACATAGTACATACCTAGGTAGGTGAGTAAATGAGACTGATCTGATCTGCTACTTATCTAATTATCTACTAGAAGGAGATGCAGAGTGCGAAGAATTAAACGAGTAAACCACTAATAACTTTGACCACAGTGAAGTGGAGTAGTATTTGAGTCGTATCGCTAAAGCACAAAAGCACAACTAACAATGAGTACCTACAACGTAGAACACATTAATATTGTCTATTGACAGCAATAATGAGATTTCTAATACAAAACATTTTAATTGGTTCACCAAAGATTAAGCTTTTCGAATGGATGTTCAGTTTCCTCATGCTAAGCTTCTTAGGCTTTACTACTCTATACACTAGTGCACTAGTAGCAGAGTGCAACGATGTAGATTCTTTAATTAAGCTTGATTAGGTGAACATAGAGCCATAAGGCTATAGAGAATTGAAAAATACGAAAGGGAAAACTTTAAAATATAACAGTCATAAACTACGGAATTGAAACTATCGAAAAGCTCTCAGTTATAGTAGGTACTGCTATTGCTACAGATAGTTAAAGCCTTTGCGGCTTTATCAAACGAATAGTTAGAGTATGGTGTTTATAGGCACATTCATAAAATTACAGCATAATAAAAAGTTTAACGAGAAAGAATGAAAATTTTACGAAGAAGTAGGAAGTTAACATTAGCAGACACTGCACTAAACTCATACATTGTAATTTAACCGCATGTTTCTAGTAGTTAATAAAGTTAAGGAGTGTGAAATAAATAGTAATTATTAGCTTGTTCTCCATCTAACTATCCTATATGTAACAATGTAACTATGAATATTTAACTAACGATGTTTAGAAGTCAGAGTAAAGTCATTCCACCAACTAACTACGTCCACTAAATAAATACATAACTACATACCTACCTACTACCGGTACCTACGTAGCTACCTACAAGATAAAAACGTAGCTAGAAAATAATCAGCTTTTGTAGAGTTTTGTTATTCTTATGAGGTAATTGACAGTTTAGTGTGTTCTATGGACGTACAGGTACGAAATCACAACGAAACAAATAATTACATTACGGAAAAGTCAGTAAACTCTTTAAAAAACACAATGATTCATTGTTTTTTGGTAGCATTATGAAATGAAACTATAACATGAGCATTGTTCTTTTTGAGTTTTGACTATGAGAATGAATTTCTCTAAATATTCTAGAGAGGAACATTAAAATCTACTGCAGGAGTCGTTTCAAAGAAAACATTTAAGCCAGTAGCTAATATTCGAAATGAAATTGAGTCCTGTATTAATGTTACATCTGTTTATTGTTGGTTACATTTTGTATGAGTATAAAATTCATTATGAACATAAACGAACATTTTATCGCTCTTATTAAGGTTACAGACTACACAGAGAGAGAGAGAGAGAGAATTTTGTGGATAGTCAACCGATAGAAACATTAGAAAAGTGAACTCATCAAAAAAGTTATGGCTAAGCCATATGCACGCAATTCTTGTATGAAAGTTAGCAGGCAAAGTGGATGCGATTATTTTCAGTGGAATGAAACATGAAACCAATTCAGAGCGTTTTGTGTCAACCGAACCAAGATTCCCATTTTTTGCTGAATAGAAGTATTGGAGCCAACGTCCATTTCATTTTGCATATGTGTTGTAAATTACAATAAGCCAAGTTAAGCCAGACATAGTCATATACAGACGTAGAGAGAGAGAGAGAGAGAGACAGAATAGTAAGCCAAGTCAAAGTAAGCCAGGCTTGAAATAAAATTTTGCAGACATTTGACATTTACATGCAAGGGAATATAAAGAGAAGGAACATTGCCTCTCCTCCACCACTAAATATGCTTCACATTGTTCATTGTATACACAGGAGTAGTTGGTTGGCTATGATTACGATATTTTATGTGCAGATATTATCTAGAGGTATTATAGAGACAGAGAGGGGAAGTTACGTTCAATGCAATTGAAATACTAGCTAGAAATGTCATTAATTTTAACTTCCATCGGAATGACTGCCCCTAATAGCCACGGATCACCTTACTTATTAGCTAATTCTATACAATCGACTTTAATTTCGGAAGAGAGGCGACGCGAGGCCATTTCAATAACAGGAAAGCACTTTTACCAAACCATATTCATTTTGTGCATATGGGAGGCCCTTTCAGATAGACGATGATACCAAATGCAATTTCCATTTTTCTAAGACACAACCAATTTTCACAGGGACCATTAACCTAGGGGAAATTATTAAACACAATAATATCTCTCTACGCTCCATGCAATTTTTTTTAATTAACTGCACCAAGGACAATAATAGCATTCTATGCAAGCAAATTCTAATTACTTTAGGAAATGTACACGAGTTCATTCCTTCAGCTACTAGAAATAATGACATTTTCCATAATCACCATACATAATTTATTTACCGCTCTAATTTCTGCACTCATACATATTGCATTTCAGTTTTCATGACTTTACCTTTGTTTCTACATGTAAATGAGTCTCATCTATAAATTGTATAGTTCAATGCAAAGTGCAAATTTTAGTTATGTAAATTACAACTGGCATATGTTAATTAAATTAATTATTTTGAGACACACAGCTCTTATTCCAATGCAAAGAGTGATCATTTATAATTCACTTTCTATTTCTGGATGGTATTTCTCTTTGCTCGTTTATTTGCATTATTAAATAGTTCATTGTTTACACAGACGGTAGTACGGTAGTACACTCAATATGTATTATCCATAATTATTGCCTTGTTTTGCATATATTCAACTAAAAGTTTTGCACACTATCAATTTATACTATGTACACTAGAAAGTTTGGATTTATGTAATCAATAGTCCTTGTCCCTAGTTAGCATTTCATTCGTAATTATTTAAGCTTAGAATATCGCAATAATGAAGTTGAAGAATAGAATTTATAAAACGCAAAGTTTTTGATTGTAACTGATACTCGTTCGTTCATAGCAATAGTTCATAGTTTTATAGAAGTTTACAAACTGTAGATGGCTAGTAAAAGATTTAAAAAAACATGGCAAAGTTACTCACTAAAGTAAAAGGCAAATTCTTTCATTGTTTTTACATTATTCACATTTCTGTCAATTATTTTAATTTGCGATTAGGAAATAATGAGCAATAGGAATGTAAGAATTCCGTAATTCAGAACAGAATCATCAATTTGCAATTAACTATTGATCATTGTGCAGAATCCATTTATCGATGAGTGTATTACTTAATACTTAACACTGACAATAGTGATATAGTAATCAAAAAGTGACACCGCGTTAAGATGATTACTTAACTAGGTAAAGTGCTACTTGAATGAAGAATAGCGGGTGACAATACGACATCGTTAAAGGATTTGTATTGGGTTAAGACTTTAAGTAGCTAATAATCTTTTAAGTTGTGAAAAGAAGCTGAATGAGAGAATTAGGACAATTAAGACTTTGATTTTGCTAGTGTAAATAGGAAGGAGACTGGAAAACTTTATGTGTAAATCATGCAATAGGGCCAGAGACAAAAGGAGAAAAGAGCAGAAAGGTCTATAGAACAGAAGAGTTGAGAAATTGGCCATTATGGCAGTTCAGAAACTTTTCAACTAAAGTTGGAATTAATTAGACTTGAGTAAAAACAAAGCCATAAAGAGTTGAGTAGGCTGTTAAGCCGGTTTGAGTGCACAGGAAAATGCATATGACAAGAGAAGGACTCTTAATGGTCGTCACTGAGGTCTTTATTGAATGAAGTGAACTTATTCAACCAGACGGCACAATGACTAAATGGATGAGCTACTTACTTATTATTCCTCTACACCTACACACGTTAGCATTTAATTAGCATCCCCTTTTACAACTTTTGCTCACACAACTTTGAATAGACACAATTCTGTCCCGAATTGCACAGTACTTTTCAACGAAGGAAAATATTATCAATATTAATCGCGGGTATTCTTTGTAAACTTCTATATTATTATAAGATTTAAAATGCACACTATGCAGACGTAGTGGTTTAAATAATACAATAGTATTTGCTACTACATCTTTGAGAATTTTTTCTAAAATTAGTATTGATGAATCAAAACAACATCCTATGCAAAATAGTTGTCCCATTCTTTATGCAATTGCCCTTTGTAGATCAATTGGCCCCTGAACAGCTTGGCCAACTTTTTTGTGGTACTTTTATGACAGAAAATCTTAAATTAGCATTAATACATATTGCATTTGTGTTTTTATCATGTACCTACGTTTTGCCGAAGACGTTGGATTTGAATGATTACGTATTAGTATACTAATCGCATGTAAATCTTTATCATTTAGTTATTGAGCAATTGTTGTATGAATAAAAATAGTTATATATTTTTCAAAAAAGTTTATTCTGTTTATTTGTGATTTTAACGCCTTTTGAAGGTAGCAGACTTGCATAAAATTATTTTTCTAAACATGAGTTAGGTTTTGTGCGTCAAACTGTGCTGACATAAAGAAACATTGAATAACGCTACAGAATAGTTATTTTGTTTACCAATTATCTGTCGTATACAATTGCATTTAAAACCAAACAGAGAGCGGTGTATCCCTTATTTGACACAACATGGTCAAAGCATCCAATTTGCAAAATTTGTGTTTGGACGGCATATTTAAAAGCAGATGGGAATGGTCCAATGTCTAGCGTTAGGAATCTGATTGGAGCTTGATAAATAATTGTTCGTAAACAACAATCCGAATAAGACATTAGATATTTATACAGATATGGTTGATACATTGCATTGCATGTCATTTTGGATTGTCTACTCCTTGCATCAGTAGCTACGGTACATCTTTATGTAAAACAGTTGATGGGAGTTATGTATGTAAGATGTAACTACCAACTAGGTACTTAATAAATTCCGATGTAGAATAATTCCTTGCTGCATGGCTCTGTAAGGGTTTTATTGGTAAACGGTTAGATGAATCTGTTATTGCTAGATTTAGAGTTGTACCTATACTAAATACACTGCGTAGAGTAGCAATGGCAAATGTACAAAGAGAGAAACATGGAAATTGAATGAAGAGAATGTGCCTAAAGAAGCATTAGTTATTGGATTTGGCCAACCCCAGTACATCTCCTCCAATAATGCTAGTATAACTTTTGAATAGTTTCCAAGAGACATTTTGTAATTTAATCTATAGCTTGCTTCTCCTGTCAGCAATAGATTTAACTAGCGACATGCAGAGAGAGAGAGAGAGAGAGCAAACGGAATATTTCAGTTAGGAAGAGCAAGAGAAAAGTGGGCTGACGGACAGAGGCTCATTTCATTGTTGAACTATGTAAAGAATGTAGGACTGAATATTGCTTAGCGGAATGCGATTTAATTTAGAGTCTGTCTGCATATAAATAGATGATGAGATCGTTAGTAAACTCAACTTCAGTCATCCGTGAATGTTATTCGAGCCAGTAAAGTAAACTTTGGTTATTATTACATTGTAAATTGTATTGTCTACGATAGGATATTTATTAGCCGACGAATATCCAATTCTAAATCAGAACAAAGTAATTACACATGTACATACACAATATTATTATGCTATTGCAATATAAGAAGATACGTCGGATGTTGATACTATTATGAATGTCAGACACGTTAATAGATTAAATATCAGCCACAAGCTATAATGGTCATCCTAATTCTCAAATCTGACTGAAACGTTTTAGTACAGGATCTTCTATTTAAATAGAGACAAAGGAAACTGACAATTCTCATTATAAACAAGAGCCCTTTGACTTTGTCTCTATTTGTTTTCATAAGTATCAGTCTGCTGTATTGTTGGAATATTTAGAGGTGTGTGCCTATATACCTACACTACAAAAAGGGTAATGATAAATGTTAAGTGGACGCTTGTCGAATGGCAATGCAAACTAAAAGTTGTTTATTCTATTGTAGAGATCGTTTTTGGATGCCAGTTGAGTGGAACACTATTCCTTTGTACATAAATCAACATGAAATCCTCGTTTGTTCGGCCATCCACTGGAGAATTGCGATTGTGAGGGATTGTTTTGCCAAGTAAGAAGGCGCCGTAATAAGATATTGTTTTTGTCAGAGGCATGGGATGGGTCGAGGCCGTCTTCGTCGAGGATATTCTCTGGAAGTGATTTTCGAAGAGGACCCTGACTTTTGTTCTCATTTGGTATGCTCAATCGATCCATTTGTTATAATTACAACTCCCTCCTTCCACTTAGTATATACCTATCTATCTAATCTGTTAAATTCCTAGACATCTTCTATACTGTACACTGTGTAGTTTGTACTGGGAATATATTGTAGAAAACTCATATGAACGTTGTGAAAAACAAGTTTATACTAGATCGTATTGTAAAAACAGGGTGTAGGTGACTAAACCAATGTGTACTAGTAGTTTTGCAATGTAATTGGAAATTTGCGAGGCTAGGACACAGACGGAAGATGTTAGAGACACAAGGCAGTTTTTCGTTAAGGAAATTAGCATTAATACTGCATTTGTTTTCAGCAATCATTCATTCATGAATGTGAGAGGAGTTTTAAGTATTTATAGATTTTGCAACCTGTTATGCTTCCCTTTGGAATTACAACTACCACACAAATGACTCATCTCTATTATAATGTATCTATATAGACTGAATACTGAATACTTATATAGCAATAGCTGTAATACATGTAAATCTCAATGTTAAATCCAATTAAACTCAAAGTTGGAACATGTGTTACTAGTGCCAAATAGTATGCAAGTACTTTTAACAGTAATATTATCTGTACGAGTATTAGCATAGTATTTATTTCCTCGCTATTAATTATTAATTAGGACCAATAGTTGTCCTATTCTTGACAGCATGCACGAGAGAAACTTATCCATACTAATGGACTCTTGTGTGCACTACTATAGTTCATTTAGTCCCTGTCATCATTATCCTTCGTCTCCTTTTGCAACGGTGTACTATTAGCGTTAAAAATTCATTGTTGCTTTGCTTCACATTTCACCGACAGTGGCCTACTAAATAGTCATCAACAGTGTCAAAACTCTAAGTTTATATTTATAGGACTCATTGGACTCTGTTGCCCATCGGATTGGTGCAAGAGCTCAAGACGAGATCAGTGTGGACAGTCTCTTCGAAGATTACCATCTGGTCTGTCGGGCAGGTGAAGATCATCATCATCAGGTTTTTCGTAGTTTGGACGGACTAATTGACTTTAGGTACAGTTTACACCTATTACCGATAATATTATTACAATTACAACAACTGCTCCGCGTATAGGCGTATCAATTATAAACTAGTTACTTTTCTTTTCAAAATTCTAGCTCAGAAAATATTTGCTCTATCGTAATCGTAGTACCTACCGTAGAATTGAATTGCATTTTCAAATTGAGAAAATTGTGATGCTCCGCTCCCCAATAATAGTTTTTCAAGATTAAAAATAAATGTT
>JABASI010002968.1:0-17858 GCA_019776505.1 Tomocerus nigrus | reverse complement strand
ACAAATGACTGGACCGAGTCACTCCAACCTTAACGTGATAATATATAATGACAATTTGATGGAAATAATGTGAAGGAAAGGCACATATTATCAGGTAGGAATTATAAAGAGCACAAAATAGTGATGTTCTAATTAACTAACGTTCTAACGATACATGGTCGGTATAATCGGTAACAACAACGACATAGCTATAGTAAATTGGTCTGGCCTGGACTGGACTTTATGGCTTGAGAGAGTGCATTAGCAAATTGTCTAATGCTCAAAAGGATAACATTATAATATATCCATCCTTTAAAAATGGTTCTTTTTATGGCATGGAATTGTATGCATTTGATATTAATTATACAAACGTTAATAACAATAGGGAGTTTGCGTCGCTGAAATTTATAACATTTATGAAGTTTATAAAATTTCGAAATTGCCATTTAAAACATTTATAAAATAATTTCTAATTTATTACATGGTTTCCAATTACGACATTTATGAATTTGAAATTATTTTCTACATGTTTTCGATGAAAATTTCGAAATTTTATGAATTTTATAACTGCTACAAATTTTAGGGGCGCAAATTCCGTAATAATAAATAAGAGAACATTCCCCGATCCTAATAAATATTTATCTTATAAATTAAGTGAATGGTGTGAATGTGAGTGGGTGGATTGAGAGCGACGAGTCAGGAGAAAGTGAATTAGGAAGGGGTGCACTCCTGCCCTCGAAAAGACGTTCTGTGACTCTGCTTGGGCATGGACTTGCTCCGTTTCAGAGTGATAGCATTTGAAGAGGCGGACGAATGGTCTGGAGAATCTTCCGGGATCGTTTTTGGAGTCACTCCCCCATTTTTCTCTTTGCCCGATTTCCCTTTACAAGCTCTAGACTCCGCCAAAACACAGAAAGCAACAAACAAACAAAAATACAAATCAGCAACTGAACTCGTACACTCAATCAAATTAATGTGTAATCCATAACGTTTAAATGTGACAAAGAAAGGAGATCTCTAAGTCACTACATCACGTTCCATCACAAAAATATTAATTAAGTCAAACTAAATCTTATAGTCAGCTCAGCTAACCTAGTCCTATCCATTCAACTTTTAGTATTAGAAGTTTTTATCACTGTACAGCAAAGCGAAGAAGAAGCAGTCAAAATTATTCCCAAAAACAAACAAAAAATACTCAAAAAGTATCAACAAATAGTCAAGCAATTTCAAAACAAACACATTCCTCAAATAATTACTACTTTCATTCATACGAAGCAAAAAATCACTTTCTTTATTTTTTGGTATTTTCCAGCCAAGTAAAAAACATTCCCATTTCCCGAAAGCAAAAAAATGCTCAACATATTTTCAAAAAATCACCAAGTAATTTCAAAGCAAACACATTCCTCAAATAATTACTACTTTCACTCATACGAAGCAAAAAATCACTTTCTTTATTTTTTGGTATTGACCAACCAAGTAAAAAACATTCCCATTTCCCAAAAGCAAAAAAAATCGAAATATTAAAAAAATAACCAAGTAATTTCAAAGTAGACACATTCCTCAAATGATTACTACTTTCACTTATGTAGGACGCAAAACTAATTTTCTCTTCTATTTTTTTGTATTGACCACACAAGTATAAAGCATTCCCAAAATCAAAAAAATACTAAAATATCAACAACTTATCAACCAATTTCAAAAAATAACAGAAAATAATAAATACAACAGGCATAGAATACTTTCACTCATACGAAGCAAAAAATCACTTTCTTTATTTTTTGGTATTTTCCAGCCAAGTAAAAAACATTCCCATTTCCCAAAAGCAAAAAAAAACTCAAAATATTAAAAAATCACCAAGTAATTTCAAAGCAAACACATTCCTCAATTACTATACTTTCACTTATGTACGAAGCAAAAATCACTTTCTCTTTTTAATTTTTTTTGTATTGACCACACAAGTATAAAACATTCCCAAAAACAAAAAAATACTAAAATATCAACAACTTATCAACCAATTTCAAAAAATAACAGAAAATAATAAATACAACAGGCATAGAAATATCAAAACGACAATAGAATTTTCATTCAATACAAAATAACCAAAATTTCTCATGCTAGGCTACACTACAGTGTGCGTAAAGTAAAAAGTAACTTCTACACTTTCACCTTGTAAATTTCATTTCATATTTTCACAATGAAAGTGGTGAAAGTCTAATTAGCTTATAAAGGCGTGAAATTTATTTTAGTGGGCTGTTTAGCTTGAAAATATGAAATGAAATTAACGTGGAGAAAGTTGTGCTACAAGTTACTTTTTACGCACACTGTAAATATCCAAGAATAAAGGGTCATTGAGTTGCATTGTTGCGTAGCCTTGTAGAACAAATTCATTCACAATTTACACACAGGGAAAAGGGGACGTGTAAGTACTGCGTAACACTGTACATCTATTCCATCTATAAATTATAAAACTTTCTACTTTCTCCTATCATTCCTTTTCCAACGCGACTGTACTGTTTTTTTTGTTCAGTAAACTAAAGTTGTCCTTACTAAGGAATCGAGGAACGGATGAATGAAAGTGAAGAAAAGAAAGGACAAAAAGCAAGTGTCTTGGCACAAAAACAAAAACGAAAGGGGAAACATATTTATTGCCACACTCGTAGACTTCCGCCTTTGCACTAACAACTCTGATTCTACAATCAAACGCTCGGGGCTCCCTTCTTTTACACAAAAGAAGACATGTTTTTTACAAGAGTTCGGGTTAAGTCTTGATCGTAAGGGCAAGAACACAAAAACAATTTCTTTGGGATCTATCTATATATAAAGGATCACAGCATCAAAGAATTTCAAACAAGATTGTGACTTTGACTAGAGACAAACAAAATCGATGAACCTAGAATATAATTTCCGACGTCTATTGTGCGTAAACCAAATGTGAGAGCACAAAGGATGTATGGACAAACACACACAATGGCAAAAAACAACTCCACATGGCCAACAAACCCTTTTCTAAAGTACTTTTCTCTTTTGTATATTATACAGTATGCAGCAAAAATAACTTGTAGGACAACTTTCTCCATGTAAAAAATTTCTTTCAAATGATTTTACGCTGAATAAGCATGGGCGTATCCAGGGGGGAGGCTTTGGGGCTCAAGTCTCCCCCAAATTCCGAGAAAAAGAGGATTTTTTTTAAAAAATTAACCAAAAATATTAAAAATTTCCAGCCCTTCACGCAGATTGTGCCTTTTTTCATTCAATTCTGACTAAAAATCGCAAAATTTTTTGCGCTGCGCGTGAATTAGGGCCAATTAAATGCAATAAAAAAGTTAAGCCTCCCCCAGATGATTTTCCTGGCTACGCCCTTGTGAATAACCCACCAAAAAATTTTCCCCCCCTTTCCAAGCAAATTACATTTTCACAACTTTCACTTCCCCAAGGAACTTTACAAGAGAAAGTGGTGAAAGTCGAATTTCCTTAGAAAAGGTGCGAAAAAAAATTCCGTGTGCTATTTACCGTAAAAATACCAAATGAAATTTACATGGAGAAAGTTGTACTACAAGTTACTTTTGCGACATACTGTANATTTCCTTAGAAAAGGTGCGAAAAAAAATTCCGTGTGCTATTTACCGTAAAAATACCAAATGAAATTTACATGGAGAAAGTTGTACTACAAGTTACTTTTGCGACATACTGTATCATACACCCAAACATAATAGAGTTGACTATTATACCAAAAGGAAATCTTATAAAGAGAAAGTCAGATATCCAGATCTTCGTATTTAGTACGGCAAGCCAAGTGTATCCTGTTTATATGCACAGCATGACATAAGTTCTTACAACATCGAAGAACATTATCTAAAACCTATAAAGCATATGTTCAACCAGGCGAATCAAATGTCAGCTATTCACAAAATGTCAAAACAGGAAAAGGGATAGCTATATAACAAAGCAATAGACATGTAGCCATAATATCTCATATCAGTCAATGTAGACATCTCAAAATCTCAACTCTCAAACTCATAATGGCTCTAATAAGCATAATAGTGTCTAATAAGGAAATGTACGTCGTACGTCCATTCATATAAACTTCATTCACGGTAAAACTCACAAAAGCATATTAAACATAAGCGAATAAGGTATTATAACCTTTAGATTAACTAAATAGCTTTTAGATCAATTAAATGTCAAAGGCTAACGAGTCTCTTGGGAATTTTCCTTAAGCGTATGCAAGCAGCAAGCTAATAGCTAGCAATATTATAAAATGCCAAGAAATATTATAGCAGTCAATAAATGAGCCTCTTTTCAATTTGAGCGTTATCATAATCATAATTTAATAATTTATGCATAAAAAGTAATTTTGGATGATTTAACAAGCAAAAGCAAACATAACATTAAGTATTATAGCATCGTTGAATGAGATTTGATTTTATTTGTAATTGAACGACCAACGGAAAAAAGATGTACGTCAAAATTATTACATTTTACATATCTACACAGATCATTTATATTTCCGTTATTGCTGTTCAGTGAGAACGAAAATCTAACTTTAATTACAACAACTTTTCCTAAAACGAAAGTACATAAAAAATTAAAAGCGATTGCAATTTACAATAATTATTCAAGTTTCATCTGCCGAACTCTATTAAAACAATAAGTTAAAATACGTTGACTTATTAAATACAGTTCGTAATATTCGTGAGTATAATAAGATTTCATTTTTATACAGTTTTCCTTTACTACGCTACTTCTTCCTTGTCAGTTACACTGAAAATTTCGAAACTTCTTTTAATAGATTTAATTTGACAATATTTGCGTCAATAATACTTAAAATCACAATACATGGAGCAAAGAAAGGAATTTTTGTATGCACACCAAAAAACCTTTTAAGCAGGGTGGCATCTATTTCAGATCTACGCAAAAAGGATTTTCCTCTCCTTCTAATTAAGTGACATTAGAAATAATTAGATTATTATTGCACTAGTCGTCAGCGGCAGACTCGACCCATTCTTGTAAATCCTCGAGATCCATACTGGGAAGACTGCGAGCTGCATAGCTCCCTTTATCCACTACCAGAAGATCTTTCTCTTTCGGTTTCATCATTTTCGACACTCTGCACACGAAGGAATCAGCGAGAGAGAGAGAGAGAGAACAGGGGTAAATACATTTACAAATAAATTGAGGAAAAAAGCCAAACATCAAACAAGGAAAACATTTTTCAAAATTCTTATGTTTTTTAATAAAACTCGACCATACACAAAAATAGTAAAATCGTGACCATTCGCCCGAAAAACATGAGAGAAATAAAAACAAGAAGCACAAAGAACAACCCAAACAAACAAATTGCAAACTAAAAACCATTAAAAGTAGATTGCACTTCAAAAACCACGAACGAACGAACCAACACCAATAAAAAGTCAGTACAACAACAGTAACTATATTATAATAGTCTAAATGAGTGAGTGATGCAAAAAAAACACAAAACAAATCAATCAGATCAGTCGAAAATTGAAACCAGACCATATAGAACCAATATCAAGACCAATTTCAAACCATAATAATACATTTTATCATACCAGACCAGACCATATCAACCAAACAAGTAGAATATACCAACCATAATAATTACAGGTCATTTAGCAATAAATCTTGGCCAATTTAGCAAACGGACATTTATTTGCCAAATGCAGAAACCAAACCAGCCTCCCTCTCTACAGTAAAATCCTCATCCTCAATTGTTATGCTAATAAAAAACTAGCAATGTATTATTCTCACAGAATTATCAAGTGTTATAAAGTTTTTATGCATTAGTAGTTCAAAATTACTCTTTTCCTTGCGCAATTACCTGCACCCTATAATAAATATTAGTCCTTTTTAATTATCCTTGGTAGTTATCATTAGAAACAGAGCTACAAGACGACTAAAAGACAGAAAGAACAAGGAGAGTCTTAAAAAAGTCCAAAAATATATTTTATGCGTCATTATATAATGGCCCAATTCACGGTTAGTCTCGCAAAGTCGCAAATGTGCTAAACGTCAAATCATATCATAACTTACGAGGTTTGGGGGGAAAAGGCAATGTGAGATTTGCCAATTAGGATAATAAGACATTCAAAATCTTTGGAAAATATCTAAATCTTTGCGAGGTAGCCGTTTTATGCATTCACGGATGACGAGAGTAGTAAATATCGGGAATGAGACAAAAACTCATTTGCTAATGCGACGTTTGCAAAACCGTGAATTGGGCCAATATAATGGCATCAATGACATTATCGAGAAACTTATATGAAATTTATACAAGATTCCTATTATTATTAATTATATGCGCTTTTTGTTACGGCACCTAGGTATAGGGATCTACCATAAGAAATGTCGTTATTAGGGTATACCAATACCATAAGGAAGACCTAAATTCTAATAAAGATTTCCGATTCCCTAGTTTTAAATAAAAGATGCGTTTAACAAGAAGAGAGAGACTTGAGAGACTAATGTAAGGGGAAAACCATGCAAACTGTCAAAAACACAGAGAATCAGGGAAGAAATTGTGCAACAAGAATGAATGTTCCTATAACATTAGGTAGGATGAGCCAGAGTAATCTTCGGAAATAGGGTGTGATAACAATAAAAAGAAAATTGAAAGTGACACGAGGGAAACAAAAACGAGCTCTCATAATGTCCTTTGCATAATATAGAGGCCCTAGGCTATCCTCAGCCATGAACATACTTTCGTACGTCTTTACAATATTATTATTACTACTAGAGGGGAGAGGAGAAGGAATAATAATATTGGAAATTTGGAAATGCATAGAAATGAGGTGGATGTACAGGATGGATCACAAGTAACTTAACACATGGCACTTCCTCCACTCCATCTATAAATGACACTTGGTCTTTTTACGCCTAAATCGCTCCCAAAATGTTTTTACGCCATTTCTAGAATATTTAGTTTTAATTTTTATAATGGTGAAAGTCAAGTAAAAGTTATAATTTTCTATTTTTCTCCAAAAGAGGCCAAAAATTTCTGGAACGCTAGTATAAAGACGAAATGTCATTAACATGGAAAAAGTAAAAATGTTTTTTCCGCTATTTCTAAAAATAATATTTTATCTTTTATTTTTGTGAAAGTAAAAGTGAAGTAAATTAGTAAACGATTAATTTCCTACAAAAGGTGCGAAAAACTTTTGGAGCGCTATTTAGGCGTAAAAAGACGAAATATCATTTACATGGAGAAAGCGTTATGTTAATAAGTTTACCTCTGATTTAACATAGAACTTTCTCCATGTACATGACATTTAACATTTTGTCTCTTTATGCCTAAATAGCGCTCCAAAATGTTTTGATGTCATTTTTAGAACATTGAACTTACACTTTTACTTACAGTTTGTAAAAGTGAAAATGCAATTTCTTCGAAAACGCCCTAAAAACGTTTTGGGTCGCTATTTAGGCGTAAAAAAGACTTGTCATTCACACGGAGAAAGTCTTATGCTAAGTTCCTTGTGGGCCACCCTGTATTATTTCTTATTTCTATACAATACAATGACATAAGGAGGATATTAGAAGACGAAAGTACACAATAGAAAAAGAGAGATGGGACAGGGACAGTGTTGAACGGCAAAAGAACGTAAAAGGAGATCCTATCTGGCTCGGAAAAGAAATTCAATAATAATATATAGAGCAATCAATAAGTAAAGAATGTACATAGATGAGAGTATGAGAGTGAGGAAAGAAAGAGTTGCATAAGAGATGAGGGTGGAAATGTTCTTACTCTTTGGAGAGGGCCTCGAGGCTTCTTCTTCGCAGTTCCTCGAACGACATCCCATTTGCCTGCTCCCACGAACTTTTGTCAGACTCGTATTGCTTCTTCTTCTCCTCCACGTCTCTCTGCAGCTTCTCAAGTGATTTTTTCATTTGATCCTCACGACGATGTAACTGCAGTTCATGACACACAAAACAAACAAAATCTCCTTCAGTCACACCAAAAATGCAACACAATCCCATTCCAAACTGCACCATAATCTCACGACACATGTCAACCTTCACATATTAAATTAACCTCACTACTACTGTTGTGACTACGGACACTTTCAGTTACACTCTGCTACTTTACGAACACTGCATCTGTTTTTTATTGTTTCCAACATCACAATGCGCACAAAATTTCAATTCCTTACTAAATAAGTCTACAGAGAGGAGGATATTTGCCTCTCATAAAATTAAAATAGTACATTACATTTTAAGTAACGGGAAACTATTATTTTGCTTGGGTTACGCCTCATTTTGTATATAGACTAAAAAGAAACTGTTAGGTTGAAGCATGGTTGAAATTGTATGGAGACAAAATTCCAAGAAATTATTATTAATATTCATTTTAAATTAAAGTTCGTGTCATGCTATAGTGATTCACTATAGAAGTTTTGTCTTTATTTTTTCATCACTCAATTTATGTTTCAAAAACTTATCGTCTAAGTAGAAGGGCATTTAATTTATTATCACCATACAATTTCAACCTGACTTTCCTTTTCGTCCTGCACAAAGTTACGGGTACGGTGTAACCCAAGCATATAATCCGCAGCCAACACCAAAGATATTACACTTTGAATCAGACAACGGAATGAATCACAACGAAAATTGTAAATTTTCTGCTCAAATTAGAAATTCTAAGTATAAATATAAAAAGTATAATATAATAATAATAATTTCTGGATTCTAAAACAAATATTCGGAATTTAGCGAAATCTAATATAAACACATATTGGCATTTGATGCAAAAAAAAACAATAAAAATGAATATAAGGAATGAAAGATGATTTTTTGAAACTTACGTCATTTTCTGAATCGACCAAGCGCTGATTTCTTTCCTTGACTTTCATTTCGAAGACCTGTTCCATCTCTTGCTCCATTTTCTTCATTTTATTCTCATGGTTCTTTTTCTCGTCTTCCATTTGAGCCAAAGGATTCCTAAATGAGAGGAAGAGAGAGAGAGAGAAAAAAATGAAAAATGAAATTTGAGGTTACTAATTGTTAATGTTGACGTGTAGAGTAGACATAGGTGAACTATTTATATTATTTTAGCATTCAACGGGTTACACAGAGCTTTGAAACGAAACCAGTCAACTATCAACTAAATATTAAAAAAGGTGTAAAAGCAATTTTAACCACAGTAATAATGCCATGCGTGAGAGTTAAATTACATTAGATAGAACTAACTAAACATTGATATTAAAGGGTGAAAGTTTGGGGTTAGTCATTCCATCCCCAATTCCAGGAACATAATAATAAATTAAGTTTAAAAATAGACATTCCGACTGAGAAGGAGACTAATGCGTTACGTTAGTTTCGTTTCCATCCACAGCAGGCTCAAAGCACAAGCCCCGTCAAGTCAAATATCAAACATACCATACGATAAGTACTTTGAACAAATATCCAATCAATTACGTAATATAATAAAACTCAAAACAGTCGAGTATAATTAATAGGAAACAGATAGAGCTCAGAAATATCAACAAAATTCATCTATAATAAATAATTATTTACATTAAGTAAGTAAGGCTAGACTATCATCTTAGAAAAAGCTAATTACAAACAACACACCATCTTTAACTTTTGCCAGATCAGTATCACAGTATTAAGGTTGGTGTCACTTGTTCCAGCTGTGTGCTGTGTGTCTTTTCCCACTCCACTACCAGATAGGAAATAAGTGAATGTGTAATTGAAAAAAATGTGTCAAGTTGAGTGGCATGGACAGAGAAACTATCCACGAGCCTCACAACCCTCCAACATTTTCTAAATTTTCATCTGAAACGCTGTCACATGTTTTTGATGCAAAAAATTCTTTCGCGCCTTTTTATTTGAGTCACACTAAAAGGTGCGACACGTTTCCCTGCCTTTCAGATGAAAATTTAGAAAATGTTTGGAGGGTTGTGAGGCTTGTGGCTAGTTTTTCTGTCTATGTCAATCAACTTGACACATTTTCAACCATCACACTGCCACTTATTTGGTATCTGGCGGTGGAGTGGGAAAAGACACGCAGCTGGACCAAGCGACACCAACCTTAAGATCAGAGCTGTTAGATGATAGAAGAGAGAATGACCTAAATCCTCAACCTCTGTACCAGTAAATAAGTAAACCCATTTTTCTCCCTGTCAGTTTACGACTCTCATTCCAGCATTAAATATTTACGCTCCTTCGTCTCCTTTCCCTCATAAAAGCTAATCGTGCTCTAAAAGTTAACTATGACGTTTAAACCAAAAAGCGTCTCTCAATAAAATAATAGCTCAAATTAGGGCATAGACTGGCCACTAGAAGAAATAAGAGAACCAACTAAAACTAAAAGTCTGCAGCAAAGAAATAAAATCCCTTTAAAATAATCATGGAATGAAAATGGTGGAGTGAGTTTGGTAGTAAATGTGCCTTCTTACTTCTTTCCCTCATCTTTTATCCCATTACCCAAGAGAGAAGGGTGTGATTCCTAAATTCCTAACAGACACTGCGAATAGTAACCAAGAAGTCCCTATTATGCCATCCATTCATGCACCCAAGGCTTGTGGACTCTTGTTACCATGGGTATGTGGGAAAAGGTAAGCTCGTCCAGGAGTTTGAAAATTAAAATTTCACTTTTTCTTACCGGCGACAAAATCGTATGGAAAAAAGTGAAAATTTAATTTCCAAACTCCCGGACGGACTCTCTCAAGGCTTGTGGACTCTTGTTACCATGGGGAAGTGGGAGAAAGAAGGTAAGCACGTCCGGAAGTTCGGAAATTAAAATTCTTTTTCCTACTGGCGATAAAATTGTGGATAAAGTGAAATTTTAATTTCCAAACTCCCGGACGGGCTTACCTTCCCCCACTTCTCCGTGGTAACAAGAGTCCACGAGCCTTGACATGCACCTGCTAATACTATAATATCATAATATTTATATTATAACTCTAGGACTATATAGTCTTCTTTCTTCTAAACTCGAGTCTCGAGACGAGAATAATCCTAGACACAGGCAAAGATAGATGCAAGAAGAAGAAAGACGGAAAGCGGATAAGAAAATATTTGAGTCCGTGCAAATAAATCCCACGAAGTAGGCAGAGCCAGCAGAATCCAAGACATAGACACTAAAACTCTCTAACATTCTAACTAACTAGAGCTCTATAAAGTAAGACGAGTTTTTCGTGCCTGACTAGACTACCACTGAACAAATCCAGTCTAAGTTTTTCCAAAATGGCAATTTATACCCCTATACCCGAATCATAAAATCTCGGCGTCCATTTCATATCTATCTCTCCTCCTCACTGAAATTCCATTCGATATTTTAGCCTATTCAGGATTTCCACACACGCACAGCTAGGCAGAATTGTAAAATAATATTTTCTTTATAGAGAATAAAGCAGGGTTCTATATTGGTGTATTGTCTGGATGAAATTAAAATCATTTTATCCATCAAAATTGACCAATTTGGCCAAAATGGTTACGGATGAAACCATCATGTAACTAAATGACTATGTAATGCTGGTCTTAATTGGACGAAATTGGTTATATCCAATAAATTCAACGTCAATTTGTAAATTGTCCAGATGAAATAGTAATTTTCCATAGTTTCATCCATAGCCATTTTGTCCAATGTGGATGGATAAATCTGGCATTCTTATGGATATTTAATTCCATTCGGGCAATATGCAGCCCTGCTGCTAATATACAAAATGAAACTATGGTGGTATGGATAAAACCAATTTTGTCCAGTTAAGACCAACCGAACCCAATGATTTCATCCACTGTGTAATAAATCCTTGGTAAATATGTCTAACGCACAACTTCCGAAATCACTCCATAGGTTCTCAGCTTATTGTGTGTATCTGGATTCTGGAGACTTATGTAGCTACGGAATCTGAAATATTATTATAATCTGAAACAGAAGAAAATACAAATACACACAAAATACAAAAAAAGATAGAAAGGAGCAGCGTAGTTCCGGAAGAGTCATTGTGGGATTTACATTTACAATTTACAACAGGCAGCAGATAGTAAGCAAGTACCTAGTCCTTGCTGGTATAAATCCAGAAAATGAAAATATATGCTTGGATGTCACAGATTGTGTTTTGTAGTATAATATCATATCATTTCATCATCCCTATTCCCCATCTATCTCTTAAATAACTTAAATAAGTTGACTAAATAGAGACAACACAACAGAAAGGAAGGAAGACGATGGGATTATATTGTGACATGGAGGAGAGTGAGACAACATTGAACGACAACGTCTCCTTTCTATTTTATATAATTCCCCTCCCTCTATGATATAACCATTGAATAAAACATCAACAGAAAAATAAATACAGACATATTCTAGTACAATAGAGTCAATAAGCGGGAACATAGTGCGTCATCATAAAGAACAGATGTCAAACTATTCTTCTGCCATCAAGATATCCCATAAAAGGGATGATGAGTTGAAGCTCTACAGATTTTATGTACCTACTAACAGTTCACATCAAGTCACTGACTTCGAAACAAAAAAAAAATCTGCCTTCAATTTCATTCCACTTGCACTTGTTCGTCTCTAATGCACACACATAAGAGGGATTCAAGTGAATGCATGTAGCTACAGCACTAAATCTTGTCTACGAAGTAGCTAATAAAATTAGGCTGCACTACCACAAACAACCTACGAGCTTCATCGTAAATCTAATTCTAACACACTACACTTTCCATACGCATACCCAATATTAACACATTTATATAGGCAGACATAGTAGAGGTATTCAGTTTCAGCGATTACAACAGCACAATAAGCGCTTATTCTGATTATTTTAAATAATCGCATCTCCCGCCCAGGCTCAATATTACCATTTTCTATTTTCTTGCTTAATTATTCAGAAAATAATCGTTTCTAGAATATTATTCTACAAATAATCAGAATAATCAAAACATTAGGTCCATATTCTTAATGACGATTTTCCCATATCCGAGGTTTTGGCTTAGGTTATCCGACAATTAAATTGGCCTTATTTTTTCAGTTACCTGGTAACAAAACCGAAGCGAAAGCCAAAACTTTCATTAGGAATTTGGGCCTTACAATTTTTAAGGAGTATAATCGCCGATGTAAATAAACCTACAAATGAATACCCCTATTATAAATTTTCTCTTTTAGTATTCATAAATACATTAGAAAAATGAAAAAATGTGATAATGCTTTAATACTTTGATGCCTTGATCTACAATCTGCCTAAAAAGGCTGTGTGGGCTGAGAGAAAAAATGGATTAAAAAATAGGGAAACTCATCATAATATTTTTAAACTGACAAAAATCAAATGGGCTATTAGAGTAATAACTGAGAACTGAACTGAACATAAGTCAGATGGTGGTGACATGACATTACATAAGTATAACAGTATTCTTTACGGTCAATCTAAATACGACAATAATTATAATTAGGTAGAGAGAGGTACTTTAATCAATCAAGGCAATTAAAAAAGAGTAGAATAATAATGATGTATAGGTATAGGTACATAATCATTGTAAAATAAATAACATTCAGAGATGGATATTTATGATTGTACGTCCCAGGCACTTATAGCCACTTACCAGATAGTTTATAAAACAATTAGGAACTCCAGGGGACTGAGCACTACTAAGATGGAAACAACACAACCAACAACCCATTACCCATATTGATCATTGAATTCAAAGAGAATATTAACAGTCCATTCACCAATAATAATGCGCCTATTACAGCACTACTACAGTTAGTTCACTATCCTTAACTTTAAAAAAGACAGAGAGAGAGAAAGAGACAGAGTTATTAGAGTAGTTCATCATCACAATAATTTCAAATAGTAATTAGAAAGAAGTCACAAAAAGGACAAGTGAATATTGCAATTATTAAAGTGCAGTAAAACAGAACTACGATACAAAATGTCCAACTTCTAGCTACGTTTTCAACTCGTAAATTGTCACCGAGAGAGTGGCAGTAAAGAAAAACTTTTTAATTATTTTAATGTTCATTTTGTTAGATATTAGAGAGTTAGTAGTATTCTGCGTGTGTGTGTCAGGATAGAGAAATGTTACAAAATATCTGCTCTTCAACTATTTACTTTTCCTTTCACTGATCGTTATAGACAGAATAATAGGGGATTTCGTTTATTATTTTGCCCCCGGCACATATAGTATGGTTACGGGCCCCCGGGGGGGGGGCGTTGCAGTGATTTTGTCTTTAATTATAGTTACTGTTAATTCTCAAGCAACCTCAATAGGGCGTTTGCGTCGCTATATAGCATTTATAAAAAAAATTATAAACTTTAATGCTATAAATTTTAGCGACGCAAACTTCCTAATAACACGATACCCATGTAAAAGGCAATAAGGCACTTATAAACGACAGTTTTAATTTGAATAATAAAATAATCTTTTTGACTTACGATAAGGAAACTTTCATTTGCCAAAAATAAGGATTTGTCATTTAAATAATTAATCACGAAAAACATGTCTTTTCCTGTGTTTTGGTGTTACTGGATTTTAAAATAGGAAAGGTACACGTGTATGACGACATGTTAATTCTCATTTCTGAATTCTTACTCGTGTTAAATCTCAAGTAATAAAATTAGCAGTAACCCTCCAAAATATAATAAACGAATACCCCTAATATAATGTCAAAGCAATAATGAAACGTCTGTCCATTCATTTGTAACCATAAATAAAACGATATTATTAGAGTATCAACGAGAGTGTAAAGTTTTAAATTAGAATTTTGTGGCATGTGGTTTACAAAATGTTGCCACCATCATCATGAAAGAAGAACAAAGTGAAGTATAAGAGTAATTAGTTTTTTGTACTTCAAAAACTTCAAGTTTAGTGCTCAAGCGGATTGAAAGTATAATTTTGACTTACTTGTCGAAACCTTTGACAGGCTTCCCATCAGGACCCAACCCTGCCAGTTTTCGACACCGGAAGTTTTCGTAATGAACGTTATTAGTGACGTCTTTTAAGTCTTGCAGATGTGTGCGGACCACCATGTTTCGCAAAGCCACAAAGTCACAGTGCTCAAGGTTCTCCACTGATCCGTCAACCGACAAACAGAAAGCAAACACAAAAAACAAACATTAGAAACTCTCTTTTCTCTGCAAACAAACGACAAACCGACAGAGAGAGACATACTTTTTACTCAATTCAATTTTAAACTAAACTGCACACTAAACATAAACCTTTTCAACTAAAAGTAATAAGTCCCCGAAGACTAATTTCTGGTTACCCCAACGGAAATATAAAAAATGTACAAAAGTCCCTAATAAAAGTGTCCCTGATGTTCTGGAGACATACACAAAATTCCTCTTTACATAAAATAAAAGTTTTCAGTTGTAACTCCACGAATTTTCCTACTAATTTCCCTGTTAACATCATTTACTTTAGATTCATGAGAAAAAGCCAAAACTATATTAGTACAACCAATTTCATCACATTTAGCCTAGAGTTAACTTTTGCAATAATTTTCAATTATAGGGATATATATCTCTTAGTTCTATTGTAACAAATACTACATAGCTAGTGCCAAATAATTATTCCATTACAGGATCATCTATTTGGCCAAAATTAGATTTTGCTCCCAGAAAAACTAAATTACCTATTACAGTTCCCCAAGGATATTTTCTTCCTCGAACTTTTTTCCCATCAACTTCAATGACAGTATTCGAGCCGACGACGGCAAAAGGAACACGCTCTCGCATCATTTTGTTCACTTTATTCTCTTCCTCATCATCACAGTCAGGGAATTCATAAATTTTGATCTTGTGTTGGGCGATCTCGTTCAGCACCTGATGTCATCATTAACAATACAATAACATTTAGCAATTAAGAAACAAATCGCAACAATATTAAGCAAAATAATTAATTGAAGAAAAAAAAGAGGTTAACAAATCCCCACAATACTAAACAAAAACAATAATTAATTGAAAAAATTTAAAATAAATTACAACAATATTATAGCAAATAAATTAATTGAAAAAATGATATTGAAATAAATCACAACAATATAAAGCGAATTACTTAATTAAATTGAAAACATAAAAATCCAAAATAATAATAACGTAGGTAGATAGATACCTGTTTCTTAAAATGAGTGCATTCCTCAGGGGTCATAGTGTCAGCCTTCGCAAGAACTGGAATGATATTAACTTTATCGTGCAGTTTCTTCATGAGTTCGATGTCCAATGGTTTTAGTCCATGTCCAGACGGAGCAATAAAATATAAGCAACAGTGAACACGGCTATCTGTCAATATCTTTCGATTAACCCGGGATTCGGCATTCAAGAAATCTTCATATCGATTTTCTATATATTCCATTACTGGATGCCAACTATTGCGAACATGAAATAAAAAATAATACCATTTCATTAATAATTACACAGATTATAATTTTCATTAACATAACATTTGATTATTTATATTATTAATTCTTCATTATCTTCTTACCAATTACTATTATCAACTGCATCCCCAAAGCCTGGCGTGTCAACAATTGTAAGAGTTAGATTGACACCATTTTCCTTCAATAAAACTTTACATGTTTCCACCTACAAAACAATATCCCATAATAAATAAATAATTTATAATAGCAATATCCACATATCAATTAAAGTTTAAGCTATTAGGGAGTTTGCGTTTCAAAAATAATTTTTTATTTTTAACATATTTAGTTATAAGACAATTTTAAAATAAATGTCATTGATATGGACCACTTTTATTTTGAAACTATTTTATAATTTTCATAAATGAAATTTTCTATATTAACTTTATAAATTCTACAAATGCAAATGTTAGAAACGCAAACTCCCTATTAGCCTATTATTATATGTAAGGCAGTATCAAAACGAAAAAGCCTTGTTGCAATGTAAAAAAAAAGTTGTATTATGACAAATGTGAGAATGTAAGTATACAAAACGCCATTAAAATGATGACAGAAAATAGGATCGAAAGTTATCAACAGAATGAATTGGATTTTTTGTTCCTTCGTCAATAAATCTTACTTAATCCATGAGAAAATTACTCATGGTTGAGTTGGATAGGTTTGCACACAAGAGTTATAGGCAAAAAGTGACTACATGCAGAGACTACTGTGGTCGTGGTCATTTGATACTAACAGAATGAAGGAAAACTATCAAAGTTGATTTATCGGACATAGAATTAAATGCATACGTGTAGTAAGTAACTAACTCAAGAGATGTTTCGTAGTAAAAAAAAAGAGAAGAGGAATTTCTCTTGAGAGTGAATCAATACTCATACAAATAGATTAGATTACGTCTCAAAGGAATAAAATCCAGCTGCAGCTGCACGCAACCAATTCCTTTATATCCACCAAAAGAGCTTCAAAGAAAAAAGGGGCTAACCTGCACTGTCTTTTTAACGCGATGAGATGGACCAGGATATTCTGGGGAATAGATATCCGCTAGAAACATGGAATTTATTAGTGTAGACTTTCCTAGACCGGATTCACCTGAAACACAATAGAAAACAAACATCCAATAAATAAACCTTATAACATTCATAATTTATTTACCAACTATCATTTTCTCCTACAGGTAGGCACACCAATACCAATTCTATTGAATAATATATTATAGTATTGCTAGCAGGTAAATAGCAAGGTTAATAGTTCAATACAACGTTAACCCTGTAGGTAGGTAGTTTTAAAGTATCACATTACACTATAAATACTAAAATTAGACTGCAGTGCGGATTACGCGGATCCTATGCGGGACCATAGGTCCCGGGAAGGAACCAAAGTAAATCGGGAAATTTTTTACCGCGGGAAAGGAAGCAAAACAAATCGGGAAATTTTTTTAACGCGGGAACGGAAAATTGGGAAATTTTTTAACCCGGTAACAGGAAATTGGGAAATTTTTTAACGT